>JBBPBX010064436.1:0-20249 GCA_038048925.1 Garcialebias charrua | reverse complement strand
TTTGGGGTGTAACTGGGACTATGCGTACACAATGTTGTTCCACCTTATGTACCACATGTGTTGCAAATGACAATGAAGATACTTGAACTTGAAACAAACAGCACAGTGATAAATACTGCAATCCCCGGAGCGTTGCACCTGTGTCTCATGGTCTACATATGGTGAGTGTGAAAACAAACATCCAACAACCACGAAACCTCTCGTCAACTGTTCAACATTGGATGGAGTATGCTGGGCCCTTAATGGAGAGCAAATGAGTGAGAAACATCACAAAGCAATTTCAACAAGATGAAGATAAATGAGAACTACTGCATAAAATGATATGAAATACTCTAACAAATCTCAGAAACTAAACATAAATAAATAAATAAACTGGTGACAGGTTGTCCATCTGAGTTTAACACTACTTTTTTTTACCTCTTTAAACTGGCCGGTTGGGCCTGCCTCCTCCTCAACAAGTAGATTAATACAATTTTATATTGTGCATTCTCATTTAGTTCTCTTTGTGCTGGATTATTTGTAAAACTGCATCATAGACGCATGAGCCCACGTGCACAATTATTGTGCAATGTGCCAGCAATCTCTTCAGTCTGATAAACTGCTGCACTCTTCTTTCATTCTTCATCCTCTCAACATATAAACTTACTGCCTCCTCCGTTGCAAGCAGATTAACACAATTTTATATTGTGCATTCGTATTTTGTTTTATATGTGCTGTATGATTCGTAAAACCACATCAAAGCCCAAGACCAGCCCGGCCCGCACATTAAGCACATTATTATGGCCGGGCCCGGTCCAAATCCGGATGGGGCTGGGCCGGACTCTGGGTTTGGTTTAGAAATTACAGGTCTAGATACCAAAAGTAATACACCTTTACCCCACCCCTCCTCCTAAACTGCACATCCACCTCACCAGGACATTTGTACTGTATCTAAAATCTATATTTATATTAAATTTTTTTTTCCTTTTATAGATGGCCTCCCTTCTCACCTTACAGCCATCCTCTTCACACCATTATGATTTTTTTTCTCAGAATAGAAAGAAAGGAAAGACGGAAAGTAAGACTACAAAATATAATAAATATACACAAAGAGAGCACAAGGCAAATACACCCGACCGCTGTCTGTAAACCTGCAAAGAACATGACAGAACACAGCAACAAAAAACATATGTATAAAAGACTTAGAATATTAATTGCTTTGCAGTAAATTTCTATAAATATATATATACCTATACCTACATATATATACATACATACATATACATGCATATGCAGTCACATATACATCTACATATCTACATATGACACCTACATATACATCCCTGCATCTATTTGTGTGTGGTTGTGAGCATGCATAAGTGTATATGTCAAGATTTTACTCAGGGAGCATGAAAACCCAGTGGTGCAGACGGAAACGCAAGAGGCAAGCGGTTGTAAAAGTAAATACTTTAATAACACAAATAAACAAGGCTGTCGTGGCAGCAATACTCACAGGAGCTGTGGCGAGAGACATGAGGGATTTACCAGACCATACTAGACTATGCACCGACAATGAAATGAGACACAGACAGGGCTTATATACACACAGCTATGATGAGACATGATCACAGACACCTGGGGACAATCAACGGAGACACTCAACTAGAGACACAGAGCAGGACCGGAAACCTAAAACATGAAAGTAACTAGGATGACAACTAACAACTAAGAGTGACAAACATGACTAAAACTGGAAGGGAAATTAATAAACTAACTGACTAGGAACTAACTAACAGAGGGGGACGAAGGAAGCCTAAACATGACTAAACTGGAAGGGAAACTAATAAACTCTTAACTAACTAACTAACTACTAACTGACTAACAGGAAAACATCAAGACTGGGGAACTAAACCTGAAACATGAAGTACAAACTGACTAATAGGAAAACACCACAAGGGGGACAGAACTGACCAACAGGACGAGCCATCCTTACAGTACCCCCCCCTCAAAGACACCCCCAGGTGTCCCCAAGAAAAAACACCCAAAAACCCAGGGCGGGAGGAAACTGCAAGGAAGGAGGGCACGAGGAAGACAAGGGACACAAGGACAACACAAGGGCAAGAAAACTAGAACAAAACTACGGTACCTAAACAAAGACCAAAACCAGAAACTCAAAAACATCTCTAGGTATCGTGGCTAGGAAGTCGACAGCGGTCACAAGACCCCTCAGGCGGACGACCGGGATGCCGCCCCACAGGACGGAGACGGTCAGGGGGTCGGCCGGGATGCCGCCCCTCAGGTAGGAGTCGGTCAGGCGGACGGCCGGGATGCCGCCCCTCAGGACGGAGACGGTCAGGGGGTCGGCCGGGATGCCGCCCCTCAGGTAGGAGTCGGTCAGGCGGTCGGCCGGGATGCCGCCCCTCAGGTAGGAGTCGGTCAGGCGGTCGGCCGGGCAGGCGGGCAACAGGAAGGCAGTCCACCACCAGGAGCCTCCGTCGGTGACGAGGCCTCAGAAAAGTCGAAGACGAGTGTACGACCCTCCAGGGTCCACCCGAAACAGGAGCACTCCCATGCGGTGCAGTGGCGCCGAGCCACGAGACGACAGACGAGACGTCTGGCGTTGAGTCGGGAGGCGAGACGTCTGGCGTTGAGTCGAGAGGCGAGACGTCTGGCGTTGAGTCGAGAGGCGAGACGTCTGGCGTTGAGTCGAGAGGCGAGACGTCTGGCGTTGAGTCGAGAGGCGAGACGTCTGGCGCAGAGACATCAGGTGAGGAACCATCGAACGTAGAGACGCTCTCGATGTGTGGACCCACGGTGGAGGTGTCCGTCGCGCCAGGACCCTCCGTAGACGTGGAGGCGTCCGTCGCGCCGGGACCCTCCGTAGACGTGGAGGCGTCCGATGCGCCGGGACCCTCCGTAGACGTGGAGGCGTCCGATGCGCCGGGACCCTCCGTAGACGTGGAGGCGTCCGATGCGCCGGGACCCTCCGTAGACGTGGAGGCGTCCGATGCGCCGGGACCCTCCGTAGACGTGGAGGCGTCCGATGCGCCGGGACCCTCCGTAGACGTGGAGGCGTCCGATGCGCCGGGACCCTCCGTAGACGGAGACAGAGACAGGGCAGCGCCCTCTGGAGCCGGAGACAGGGCAGCGCCCTCTGGAGCCGGAGACAGGGCAGCGCCCTCTGGAGCCGGAGACAGGGCAGCGCCCTCTGGCTGAGAGACCACTGGCCAACAGGAAACATGAGAGACGTCCTCCTGGGACCCCTCGAGACAGGAAACATGAGGGGCTCCCTCCAGGGACCCCTCGAGACAGGAAACATGGGAGGCGTCCTCCTGGACCCCCCCGAGACAGGAAACATGAGGGGCTCCCTCCAGGGACCCCTCGAGACAGGAAACATGGGGGGCTTCCTCCTGGGCCCCCTCGAGACAGGAAACATGAGGGGCTCCCTCCAGGGACCCCTCGAGACAGGAAACATGGGAGGCGTCCTCCTGGACCCCCCCGAGACAGGAAACATGAGGGGCTCCCTCCAGGGACCCCTCGAGACAGGAAACATGGGAGGCGTCCTCCTGGACCCCCCCGAGACAGGAAACATGAGGGGCTCCCTCCAGGGACCCCTCGAGACATGCTGGAGCTGCAGGTTCTGGACGACCCGCCGCCGCAGGTTCTGTAGCTGTAGGTTGAAAACCAGGTTCAGGAACAGGAACTGAAGAGTCTGGTGGTCCTCTCTGCCATCGATCCCTGCCACGACGGCGACGACGCAGTCCAGGACCAGGTCGGGAACCCTCACTTGGTTCAGGTCCCTCGACAGCACCGGAGAAATGAGGGGTGTCCTTCAGGACCCCCTCGGGACACGAAACATGAGGGGCGTCACCTAGGACCCCCTCAGAGCAGGACAAAGCAAGTACTGAAGAGCCAGTCTGTTCAGGGTGTGCTGCTGTAGCTGCTAAGAGGTCAGGGCTGGCTGCCGCAGGTGAGGAGTTATCAGACAAAAAACTAGTAGTAGAAAAATCATGAGACACAGAAACAGAAGCAGGAACTGGAGCTGAAGAGTCTGGAGTTGCTGGCTCCTCCGTGGTGGGTGTTTTCATAAACCTAAGATCAACCAGCAGTTGCTGGTAAACAGGAAGCCTTGTCAGACCGGGTTGTGACAATATAAATGTCTCCATACGGGAAAACACCGTATCAATACAGTCTGGGTCTTCTCTAGCAGTGTTGAATAATTTTAATAAAGTCTGGTTTACTTGTGGAATGTCAATGGGTTGAAACTGGTGTGAGTTAACAGGAGCGTTCATCACCCCTGACGGCTCTCCTAGGGCGACATCTGCTGGAGAGACTGTATATTGTTCAGTTGACTGACCTGTGTGCTGGCCCCCCTTCGTCCGGTCACTAGATGAACGGGGAGATGAGCGAGCGGTGTGAAGACCCGCCCCCGTGGAGTCGCTGTGACCGGGCTCACCGAACCGAGCTGGAAACGCTGCGAGCGACGGTGGGGCGTCTGTGTCCACCCTCACCGGAAACCTAGGAGGTGAGGCCATGGAACGCGCCCCCACCGGAGCGCTGGAGTCGTGCCCAAAATGCTCGAACTCGCCGGACCGAGCCCGATCAGCTGACCAAAATGGAGGTGCAGGTGAACGCTTCCGGTTCTTCTTTTTACCGCTCCTTTGGCGGCGTGGGGACTGGGGAACAAGAGGGATACACAAGTCGTCGTCATCCTCACCCGAGGTCCATCCGGAAACGAGTGGACATGGAGGACGAGCCGAGCTGGAGCAGGACGTCAGGCGGTCCTCGTGGAGCTGAAATCCACCACAACGGAAGACGGCCTCGTCCCTCTGCGTGGACTCGAGCGAACAGGTAGGCGAAACGTTCCGTCCGCTGGGCTTTTTGTATGGTCGGTGCATAATGTCAAGATTTTACTCAGGGAGCATGAAAACCCAGTGGTGCAGACGGAAACGCAAGAGGCAAGCGGTTGTAAAAGTAAATACTTTAATAACACAAATAAACAAGGCTGTCGTGGCAGCAATACTCACAGGAGCTGTGGCGAGATACATGAGGGATTTACCAGACCATACTAGACTATGCACCGACAATGAAATGAGACACAGACAGGGCTTATATACACACAGCTATGATGAGACATGATCACAGACACCTGGGGACAATCAACGGAGACACTCAACTAGAGACACAGAGCAGGACCGGAAACCTAAAACATGAAAGTAACTAGGATGACAACTAACAACTAAGAGTGACAAACATGACTAAAACTGGAAGGGAAATTAATAAACTAACTGACTAGGAACTAACTAACAGAGGGGGACGAAGGAAGCCTAAACATGACTAAACTGGAAGGGAAACTAATAAACTCTTAACTAACTAACTAACTACTAACTGACTAACAGGAAAACATCAAGACTGGGGAACTAAACCTGAAACATGAAGTACAAACTGACTAATAGGAAAACACCACAAGGGGGACAGAACTGACCAACAGGACGAGCCATCCTTACAGTATAAGGCTTCTCTAATAGAACATTCAATAGTGACTGCAAAGTATCAGAGACCCGACCCCAAAGACCCGAGGCAGAAAAAGGGGGGGACCAGAGCGCAAGACCCCAAGAAGGACCCCGAGCGCGGAGCCCCCAGGGCCACCCGAACAGGACGAACCACTCACCTACCCCCCAGATCCGACCATAGGGGAGAACCGGAAGAGCCCCACCAGCGACCACACACAATGACCCCCCGCGGCCAACAGCGACACACTCACAGGCCCCCGCCGGAACCCGTTGCACCGACATAGCCCCAGGCCTAGGTGCCCAGGAACCAAGGACGCACCCCCCCCCAGGCCCAGGCCCAACAAGACCAGAGGACCCGAGCCCCACCAGGCAGCCACCAGGCCCAGCCGACACACGCCCAAGTGCCCAGCCCCCGACACCAAGGGCCCCATGCGCTCTGGCAGGCAAAGGTACACCCCACTAGGGGGCCTCGTGGTAGGGGCTCGACACCAAGCTGTCCCAGCTTTATCAAAGAGGGGGCAGTCTATGTCCCGGCCTGACCAATAGCCATTCATACACAAGCTATGTTTACATGGACATAAGTAATCGGATCAGACGGCCGATCGGATCAAAAGTGCGTCATGTAAACACCCCGTTCGGGTCATTTTTTGTGTATTCGGCGTGATCCGGCCTAATTTGTGATCAGATCGAAACGGGTGGTTTACGCCGATCCGTTATCCGTTCGGTGCTCATGTAAACACTTTTTCTGTTCCTTTTATCGGACTGTGGGAAACTGTCCTGACTGCGCATGTGCGCTGCGCGCACCCACATCCAACCCCCCCCTCTCCCCCCTCGTGTTTCCTTCTCCGCCTGGTGAGTGTGTAGATGCTAACGCTAACGCATGGGGAAGCATAACTGGTCGGTGAGCGATGCAACATTTCTAATAGAAACGTTAAAATAGCTCAAAACTATCAAACGCCTTGACCTAAAGTGTAGGAACACGGAGTTATTTAAACAAGTACATGAAAAGCTGGAAGAAGCCGGAGATCGCTGGAAGAGCTTAAAGCTAAGTGCTACGAAGCTAAAAACAAAAACGGGACAAGTGTCTACGACCCCACCACTTTTTCATTTTACGTGTTGATGGATGAGATATCTGCCACTTCCAACACAGCAGGCAGCGGTGTGGATCTAGGTGATGAGGAGAGGAATCTGAGGAGAGGAAGCTAACCAGGAGCAAAGCATCCTTTGTGGTTAGACTCTTCAAAACCCATTAACCCTCTGTACTGTATTACTTGAGTAATTAGAAACAACAAATATGTAAAAATTTTATTATAATAAGAAATAAGAGTAGCTGTAGGGCTTGCATAGAACTACAGTATACAGTAGATTATAACACTACTCCAACTAACCACATAATTAACCTAAAATTTCAACATATCAGGAGTCCAGTTAAACTTTATTTTGTTTGTTTTTCAGATGATGAGTCCAGCTTTGAAGAGGCAGCAGCACACAACAGACAGTGGCAGGTGATGGTGGCAGGTGATGGTGGCAGCACACAACAGACAGTGGCAGAAGATGGAAGAGTCCTACATCTTCTACTGAGGAATCCCAAGAAGTTCACACATAATAATAATAATAATAATAATAATGATGAATTCAATTTATAACGCGCTTTTCATTAGTGAAAATCTCAAAGTGCTACACACATTGAATGCTACACACATTCATACACCGGTAGCGGCAGACTACCATGCAAGGTGCTTTCCAGTCCTACCGGGAGCAACTCGGGGTTAAGTGTCTTGCCCAAGGACACAACGACACATGGTGTGGGGAACCGGGATTCGAACCGCCAACCTTCCGATCGGGGGACGACTGCCATTACCACTACGCCACGGCCGCCCCACATGAGCTTTAGAACAACTCAAAACTGATTTGAAAATGTTTCAATTCTCCACAACCATGTTTATTTGTCCCCTGACAGATCTGTAAATTTATTTTTTACACAGACATTAGGATTGATAGTTTATGGTACAATTAAGATGTCCTAACTTAATACAGTCAGATGGTTTAAGAAGGACTCTGAGTTTCTGCATGACTCACAGGATAAAAACACATTTGCTGTTCTATCAGGATACAGAAACATACATTTTGGAAGTAAAATTGATTATTTTGTCACCAATTTTGTTGTCCGAAATCACATGCATACATTGAAATTGTGAAAGTATGTGATGAGTTGATAAAGAAGTTACTGAATTACAGGTTACTGTAGTTTTTAAATGACCAAAGAATGTTTTTTTTGTTGTTGTCATCATTACAAGATTTGATCTGTGCACATCGTCTGTTTTGCACACACGTTTTGAATGTTTAATTTTTATGTTTTTCTGATATACCTCAAATTGCACTAAGAATGAAACTTGTTTCAAACAAGCAATTTCAACTGTTTACAAGAATTTGTTAAAATGTTTGGTCCATTAAAGAGCTCAGATGTTCACTAGTATTTGCAGTTTTTTATTGTGATAATAATTTTATACAAATGTTAACTGCATGTGAACACAAATACATGACAAGTATCTTTTTAGAAGAACTCTCCACCGTGACTTCATCAACCCGAAGGTCATCTCTACCTCCACCTGACTGAGCTAAGGTAAACATTAAATGACTGTCAGACGAGGACAGTTTGCGTATCCTTTGACGAGCCAGTCCAACAGCGGGTATGCAGGATCACCAACAATGAAGAGACGGACGTCCTTTCCTTCAATGTTCCTCACAGACTGCAAAAAAGGACATGCCAATATTTAGTGTTCAACTTCTTATTTGTTTAAAGGCATGGTTCAAACAAATTTTATTTTAAATAAAACTATTACAGCTAAGTATGTCTACTGATTACTTAGCTGTAATACCGGTAGTTTAATACTAAATACAATATACAGTAGTAAAGTTTAGCCTTACATTTTGGCAACATTTAACTATTTGTTTAAAGACATGGTTCAAACAAATTTTAAATAAAACTTTTACAGCTAAGTATGTCTAATGATTACTTAGCTGTAATAGTTGTAAAACTAAATACAATATAGTAAATGTTAGCCTTACATTTTGGCAAGATTTAACTATTTGTTTAAAGATATGGTTCAAACAAACATTTAAAAAAATAAAACTTTACAGCTAAGCATCTCTACTTTGAGATACTTCTTAGCTGTAATCGTTGTAGTAATACTAAATACAATATAGTAAATACAGTACTATTAGCCTTACTTTTGTCAACAGATGAGCCCTTTGATAGAGGTCTGAGTGGCGCAGGACATTGGCATCATGGGCACTGCCTGGCATCGTGATGCTCCAGAAACAGGAAAACAGAGGAAGAATAGTAATTAATAACAAATACAGACAGTATCACGCAGACAGGTAGAAAAAGAAAGGACAAAAAGTTTATTAGCATACAGCGTTTTTATTATCTTACCAACAGTTGTTGTCCACGACAGCTTGGAGGACAGAGGACGTCCAGCGCTCTCATCCTGTGAATAAAAAAACTAAAAGCACGCGCTGCTTCACCTGTAGTTCAATCAGGGAGTGCAGTAAAAACTGCATCGCCGTCAATACAATCTGGCGCGGGTCCATTTTGACGCGTCTGTTTACTTTCGTCCCGGAAGTAACTTCTTCTTCTGTGGTTTTCACGAAAATAACTTCCTCTTCGTTTTTTTTTTTTAAGGGGAGTGTACCACTCTGCGCATGTCAGAACTTCTGGTCAGAATAAAAGCCTGCTGCATGTAAACACTCGTCATGAACGGATTGGGCGCATGTAAACGGTGCTATCTAATTATGCAATCAGAACACATTTCAATCCGGTCACAGAATTTTGCCCATGTAAACATAGCTACAGACACAATCACACAGACCCACCCTCATCCTCACCCTCACTCACCCTCATTATATATTAATTGTTTATGTTTTTAGCGTCATCATTATCATACAGAAATGTGCAACGTTTACACATAACCAAACTGCTGGTCCAAGTGGCAGCCATGGCTGGTGTGCACTTAGCCCTCTAGGGTCCTGCATACACCATCCCAAGTGCTGAAATCAGCTTTCAGTGTTGTAGTTGTGTGACAAAAATGGTGTCATTTTGTTCACAGAGTAGCTTCGCCCACCCTTTCTTGACACATGGCCTGTGTCATTTTTTTATTGCAGGCACATGTGCCAAGCATTGCGTGATTGGTCAGAAGTTTGTTGGTGTATTTGTCAGTGTGGAACTGTGCTCCAACATTCAGCTGCACAACTCTTCAAACACACTAAATTAGTGAAATTACCAAAACCCCTGGATGGCGGTCATGCAGACATTGTCTGTGGAGGAGTCTGTCTGCTGAAAACTGTGGTGCTCTTTTTATGACAAATTTGTGATCAAATGGCAGATTTGGACAGAATGGGGGAAGAAACCTACGTGGTGACATCAAAAAACGCGTTCAATACAGGATCAACTGGACTTTATTTGTTGCAGAAAACGTTTAGACTTCTGTCCAGAAGTCTTTTTCAATTCTGAATGAATGAAAGCTGTGAGAACGAGGTTTTATACAAGCCACGCACCAACATATGAAATTGGAAACTGAAATAACACCACAAAATACCTAACATGTGTTGGCTTTTGCTCTTATTCGCCCCGAATTCGTTGTTTGATTACACTTTGGATCAGAAAAGGAGATACGCTGAATACACTTAAAATACGACAAACGCACATAATTTAAAGTTCCAAACCAGTTTAATTTATCATAAGTTTAAAAGTCACAGAATACATTTGTTATATTTTTATAAGCTATATATATATATATGATCTCATATGAGAAGACAGAGAGAGAAAGAAAGAAAGATAGAGAACAAAGAGAACATGAATGCGCATTCATGGAGACAGCATACAACCTGATGGGTTGGTCCCTTGTGGCCTCCTGCGTTGTCTGATGGAGGAGGGAAACTTATACTTTTATACTCTTCTGTGGGGGTGTTTTCTGCTCTCAACCAATAATAGAAGTTCTGCTTTGTTTTCTTGTAGGGTGTTTCCTGCCTTAACCAATAAGAGCAGTTTTGCTTTGTTTTCTTGTCTTACTCCACTGCCAGAAAGCTTCTGTTCTGGTTTACCCAGGCCTCAGGGGGTTTCAGCTTACTCTGGTTTCCAAAACTAAATATACAACAATGCTGAGCACCCACAAATCACACACACACTAGTAGACCACCAAGTGACCAATCAGTGCAACTGGACACCAAACCACACCAAAGACACACATAGATTAGGGCTTGTTCTGACACTCCCTGACTGAGCAAACCTGCAGAACCAGAGAATGGCTTTAGGTGGACTTCTCCCAAGCCAAATATCTGCAAAGTCATAAAACTGACAGACAGACAGAGAGGACACAAACTGCATCATTTGAAAACCCCTTCTGGTGGAATAAAAACACGAAGAATAAAATATTTTATTTCACAACAAACCCCCTTTGGACCTCAATTCCTGAGGTCCATCCCAAAAAGAAATAAAATCACACACCTAATAACGCAACTAAACGTATATATAAACAATATTCAATCAGTTTTTTCCAAAATCCTCCAAGTTATAGTGTTTTAACAAAAGCAGTTGGCGCATCACTTCAGGATCCCTCTTCTCCAGGGTGGACGTGATAAGTCTAACCGTCAAAGACCTTAAACAATGCACGTAGCAGCACCCGCAAGTTATAAGTATGCCTAAGAAAATAGCCAATGATAACATTATAGATACAAACACCTGTTTTCAGGGACCGGAGATCTTTTATCAGCCAATCGTCCAGTGGGTCGTCCAGACCCGAATGAATTCATTAATATGCAAATTGTAGAATATAAGGAAATATATGCAAACTATGAACGATAATAATAGTAAGCGCTTAGGATATTGCAGAATTATGAACCTTCAGTTCCCAAGTTCCTCCTCCAGCAGCAAGGCAGTTGTCTCNGAACTGAAAGTTATGCACCATAACTCATGTTCCCTGAAGGAAGGGAACGAGGTGCAACATAGCTGGCCCTTTTCAATGCTGAAAGCTCGGTGAAGTGCAATTTTGGAGACAGTTGGAGGGGCGTCAGTCGCTTAAGTACCTAAAAGGCGGTACCTCTGGCGCAGGGTGACGCCCCCTGCCGTAAAAGGCGTGAATGTATTCCTTCAGGTAATCGCGCGGGGGCGCAATTCCCATAGCAAGTATGTTGCACCTCGTTTCCTTCCTTCAGGGAACATGAGTTATGGTGCATTACTTTCAGTTTTTGTTGTTTGTATAATAACCAGTAAAATTCAGTTTTATGTTAGTTTTGGTCAAAGCTTGAAAGAGCCGTAGGTTGCAGACCCCTAATCTATACCATAAAATTCAATTGTGGATCACGTAATAAAATAGCTCAAGTAAAAAAAAGTCTAGTTCAGACAGAGGTTTAAACCGTTTGTTCCTGTGAACGAGTGGAGTTGTTGAAATGGATGCATACAGTAAATGTCACATTAATCCAGTTTGCAGCAGTTGCCTCTCAGCCTTGTCGGAACAGGGTGAAGACAACCCTAAAGACCACGCTCTCACATATCAGCAGTGCTGAGCTCCTGCTTCCTTTCATAGTGTTTCTGACTCCTTACCTTTCAGTAAACACTGTATCCCCAACTCTACCAAACGTTGTGCACGTTTCACTAATTTATGTGTTTAGTTTTTCTGGGCAGATTTGGTCATTTCCATATGAGGCAAACTGGTTTCCAGAACATAAAAAGAAAAAAAACACAGAAATACCTCTTGTCTTTGGAGACTATAAAAGAACAGAACAGAGCATTTCATGTGTGCTCAGAACCAGTTTGTGCCAGTAAGAATTTTGCCATTAATCGTGTTTATACTTTGACCCTCCTGCTGCCCTTGGGTCAAAATGACCCCCGAGGCTTCAGTTTTAACACAGAGGTCTTGTGGGTCATTTGGTCCCAAGGGCAGCAGGAGGGTCAGGCAAACTAATGTCCACCAGCATTTACACCAAAGCAGGACGCTGTGTTTGCATCACTCTTAAAATCATGTGCATATCAGTTCATAGAGTGATTTTGTGGAATGGCTTAGATGAAGACATAAAGCAAAATAAAACGATTGTGCAATTCAAGAGAAATACAAGGATTACAAAATTACCGGTAATGTGTATAAACATGATTGAGACAAAATGATGTTTTTCCAACTGTTAATATGTTAATCTGTGTGTCTGCATATTAAAAGCTTTGATCTGTAGGTGATGTAGAGTAAATTTGTATATGCAGGTATATGTACAAAGTATCAGAGTCAGAGTTTCTTTTATTTGTCAAACATGTGGTACATGTGGTGGAATGAAATTGTGTACACAGTGTCCCAGTTACACCAACAATAAAATGTAAAAGAAAAACAGTAATAACATCTAAGATATGCACTAAGAAAGACATCAACTAAAAATATGCTAAGCACTAATAGCATAAAACAATGCACCTAACAGCAGCATGAACATGAGTCTGTGTGAGCAGATGAGCACGCATGAACACAGCAACATTTAACAGATCAGCAGCAACATGATGTGATTTTTCACAGTGATTATTCTGATTAGATATTCATGAGTCTAACAGCTTCAGGGTAGAAGCTGTTCCTCAGTCTAGTGGTTCTACACTTAATGCTCCTTAACCTCCTTCCTGAGGGGAGCGGGGCAAAAAGTGTGTGCTGCGTGAGTGTGGTCCTTCGTGATGCAGGTGGCCCTTTTCCTGCATCTGGAGGTGTAGATATATGTATGTGTAGGTATACGTAGCCATGCATACATGTCTGCATGTATGCAGTATGCTGCAAGTATCCATGGTATTTATGGACAGTATTTATATTGAATTCATAATTTTTATGTAAACTTAGGGACAGGACTGATAAGCTTTTGCTTCTTCCTGCTCCCTTTTCGAACATTAAATTGTTTTGTTTACAGAATGTTTTGGCAGAAATTTTTACATTTTTATTTATGTTTTTGTTGTTGTTGTTTAGTTGATATTTTAACTGTTCAAAATTAAATAAAAGAAAAGAAAAAAGAAAGAAGGCTGGCTTTGTTTGTCAAATTAGGGCAAACCAACAAGCATTTATTACCTGGACGAGCATGTGTATTAACAAACGTCTTGGGGTGTTTCAATTGAAAAATAGAACATGATTGCGCGCAGCTGGGTGGACCAATAATAAAATTTAAGATTAGGGAGTTGTAACCCCCCTCTCTCATATGTTAGGTACAACAAGCAAAGTCTTAATCTAGGTTTTTTATTATTCCAAATGAATCTATTAAAAATGGAGTTCAAACCATCAAAAAATTGTTTTGGAAGGGGCAAAGAAATTGACTGAAAAATATACAAAAATTTTGGTAATATACTCATTTTGATCATGTTTATTCGGCCAATCATTGATATAGGCATCATCATCCATTTATTTAGTGAATCATTTACTTCACTGACCAGAGGGTCATAGTTTGATGATACAATGTTTTTAATTTCCGGGGTGATTCTAACACCAAGGTACACAAATCCCTCCCTTGCATTGAGAAATGGGGTTTGTATAACCGGGCTCAATCTTTCATCCCTATGTAAAAATAAAATAGAGGACTTTGAATCATTTATTTTATAGCCAGAGAACTGACCAAACAACTCTATTTGTTGTATTAAAGTGGGGATGCTAATGGATAACCTAGTCAAAAAAACTATCAGATCATCAGCATACAATGCCAATCTATGCTCTTGGTCTCCCAACCGGATACCAAACAGATCAGTTCGTGTTCTTATCATCATTGCCAAGGGTTCTATGGCTAGAACAAATAACATTGGAGATAACGGGCAACCCTGGCGAGTGGAACATTCTAATGTGAAAGGTTTCGAAGCTAAGTTGTTTGTCCAAACACTGGCCTCGGGAATTGTATACCAAAAGCTTAACCCATCTGAGGAAGTTGCAGCCAAATCCATATCTCGGAAGAACATTAAATAAATATGACCATTCAATTCTATCAAAGGCCTGACATGCATCAAGTGATAATAACGCTGTATCTTTCATATCAGATTTCTCATGAATTATGTTCAGGACTGTTCTTATGTTGTGAAACCCTTGACGTTTTGGTACAAATCCGTTTTGATCATTATGAACTAAATGTGAGATATAGGTATATATGTGAGATATAGGGGTCTAATCTTTTTGCCAAAGCTTTACATAATATTTTATTGTCCACTCCCATCAGGCTAATTGGTCTAAATGAAGAACACTCCTCAGGGGGTTTATTTGGTTTTAATATCAGTATGATCATTGCTTGTCTCAAAGTGGGAGGGAGAACTTCATTCCTAAATGCCTCTTCATACATGTAAGTTTATCTTTGAAAGTTTTGTAGAATTCAATGGGGAAGCCGTCTGGCCCAGGGGCTTTACCACTATTAACACTTTGTATGGCCTGTGAGATTTCTTCAACCGTAAAATCCAGTTCCTTTTTTGTCTCTTCTGTGAGAGTCTGAAACTGAAGCTGGTTTAAGAATATATCTTGTTCTGTCAAGGCATGGGCACACTCCGATTTATATAATTTTACATAGAATTGCCTGAAGCTATCGTTAATTTCAGACATGTCTACTGTTACCCTGCCAGAGGGGGTCTTTATACATTAATTGCTCTTTCACTTTGTGTTTTCTTAATTCTCCATGCCAGTAGTTTCCCAGCTTTCTCTCCTTGGTCATAATAGGATTGTTTTAACCACATTAAACTTTTTGTTGCTGCTTCATAAGATAATGTATTATACAGTACTGTATTCAGTTCTCAAACGTACCAGTTCATTCTGTTTTATTTGGTCATCATTAGTGTTTAATTCTAGTTCTAAATATTTGATTTGTTTATCCAAGAGTTCCATTCGTTTCTTTTGTTGTTTATGTTTTGTACTTGTATAACTAAGAATTTCATCCTGAATATATGCTTTGAACCCTTCCCATCTCACTGAGGCGCAAGTCTGGTCCGTATTCAATTCAAAATAAGTATCTATCTTCTCTCCTATCAGTTTAACAAAGTCTTGATCTTGTAGCCATCTTGCTTGGAACCGCCAGTGAGGTGGGCTATGGACAAAATTTACTATACAGTATGAATACACAATGAGATAGCTGCATGATCACTGATCACTATGCTGTCATACTGACATTGTTTGACCCTTGATAAAAGTTCTCTTGAGATAAGAAAGTAATCTATACGTGAACAAGATTTATGAATACCCGAGTGACAAGAGTATTCTATTTTATCAGGGTTTTGTTCTCTCCACACTTCCACCAAATTTATATCCAATATATATTGACTTATTAACTTTCTAGTTTGAGCTTTATAAACATCTGAGCCAGTTGATCGGTCTATATTTGGGTTTAAAGTGCAATTAAAGTCTCCTCCAATCACGTAAAATCCTTGAAGAGTAGATATAGTAAGAAACAGATCTTCAAAATTTTTTGGTTTATTTTCATTTGGGCCACATAAACTCACCAAATTTAAAGTAATTGAGGAAATGTTACCCTGAACAATTATATATCTACCAGCTGAATCTTTTATTGTTTGTAAGGTTTGGAATGGAATACATTTGGGAATCAAAATAATTACGCCTCTTGCATAATTATTATATGATGCATGTATCACCTGGCCCGGCCATCTATTCTTTACAGATTTTATCTCACAATTTGTTAAATGTGTTTCTTGAAGAAAAATATCTTCCATTTAAGCTGTTTAATCCTATTCATAACCTGTTTCAGTTTAGTTCGTTTTCTAAGTCCCCTCACATTCCAGCTTGTAACTTTTATGTAAGAGCTATTATCAGTAGTGACTTGTTCCATACTTTGTTTTTAATAGGACAATGCATAAAGCTGAGTTAACATAAAGTGCACAAAAAATTTGAGTAAAACCAAATGAGTGACTAAATAAAAACAGAAAACCCTGAAAATGGTACATTACACTTAACCCCCCCCCCCTCTTACTCAGAATAATAAATTGGGGCTTATGCTAATCCACTAATAAGAGGAGTAGCTGAGCTATGAAACCCACTTCGAAGGTAGTAATGGTGTCCGTGAACCATACACCATACCATAGTAAAACACAAATATAACAAACCCATATGTAGCCATAAATTCCCTCTTCCAAGATGTGCTTAATCAAAAGTATTTCGTATTAATGTAACACACCCAGCCGGCAGGTACGCATTTGTAACGGCGTTATACGAACATATGAAAATATCCTGCCTAACAAGAGAAATAAAAAAAATAAATAAAAAAAGAATCACTCCGTAGCTGCCTATGATTTATGTATATGTCAAATATTAACTAGATAATATACCAGCTAAGGTATAGAAATGCAGCTAACAATCATAAGCAGTTAATTCTGTGGTTCAGAAACTGAACCGCTCACCAGTAGTCAGTCCTGTCCAGCGTACGTGCAGAGGAAATCTCGGGCCTCTTTAGGAGAAGAAAACAGCTTTATCTTCCCCTTGTGAAGGACCCTCATTTTACATGGATTATACTGAAACCCTCGGAACATTCCTTTTTCAGCCATAACTTTACTGATATCGTCGAACTCGGCTCGTTGTCGGATAGTTTCCGCTGAAAGATCCTGAGTAAAAAAAAGTTTATTTCCATCATGTTCAATGTTATGTTGCTTTGTCGAGCGGAAAACAAATTCCCGATCCTGGAAGTTCAGGAAACGGATGAGGACGGCTCTGTGTTGGTTCGGTTTTGGAGGTGCCAGGGTGCGATGGGCCCTCTTGATGGTGAAGGATCTCTTGGTCTCCAGCCAGCGCGGCAGCATCTCCCGTATGAATTCCAGCAATGGCCGCTGACCCTCGGCGCCCTCCCGGAGCCCAAAAAGGCGCAGATTCTTCCTTCGGCCTCGATTCTCCAGGTCGTCCGTCTTAGCTTCCAGGTAGGATATTTTCTTCAGGGCTTTAGCAAGATTAGCCGTGCTAGCTTCTAGAAGTTCCTCCGCCGACACAATTCTTTTTTCAGCTTCCTCCAGTCTGGTAGCATTAGTGGTAACATTTTGCTTCACCTCTGCTATGTTTTTCTCCAGCGAGGCGATGGACTTCGTCATTTCACCCATACGGTTATCTATGTTGTCCAGTTTGTTTCCAAATCCACCGAACTCTGAACGTAGTGACCGAATTTCCGTTAGCACCGTGCTAAGATCACATATGCTATCAGCGCTAGCGGTCTCCCCTTTGTCTTGATTCGTTACCGAAATATTAGCTTTCGCTGTTTTTTGGGGTCCGCAACTTCGTGTGAAAATATCACAGTCCTTAACAGTGGTCTATTTTGACATGTTCGGATCCAGTTCATGCTTCAAATCTTGAGTTTTTTCTAAGTTTCGGTACAGGTCACACGGAGCATCCACTTTAAGCTGCCATCTTGGCTCGCGGTACCACAGCACCCCCCTTCCAGTGGTTCTACACTTAATGCTCCTTAACCTCCTTCCTGAGGGGAGCGGGGCAAAATGTGTGTGCTGCGTGAGTGTGGTCCTTCGTGATGCAGGTGGCCCTTTTTCTGCATCTGGAGGTGTAGATATATGTATGTGTAGGTATACGTAGCCATGCATACATGTCTGCATGTATGCAGTATGCTGCAAGTATCCATGGTATTTATGTACAGTATATTGAATTCAGAATTTTAATGTAAACTTAGGGACAGGACTGGATAAGCTTTTGCTTCTTCCTGCTCCCTTTTCGAACATTTTGTTTTGTTTACAGAATATCATTATAATCATTGTTATATCATTATAATATCATTGATGACAAACTGACATGGAAACAACACATAAATTCTGTAAGAATAAAAATAGCTAAATCGATAGCAGTACTGTACAAAGTCAGAGACCTATTGAATGATAAAGCTCTGTATTTGTTGTATAACACAATCATTGTTCCACACTTAATCTATTGTATTGATGTTTGGGGGAATGCGTGTAAAACAATCACAAAACCTATTTTTGTATTACAGAAAAGAGCTGTAAGAATTATCACTAGAAAGCATTACCGTCATCCATCAAGTACATTATTTTATCAACTAAAGTTATTGAAGTTCCATGATTTGGTAGACTATAATATTTTATCAGTTATGTATAGAGCTCAAAATAATGCATTACCTTTAAATATCCAAATGCACTTTGTTAAAAGACAAAGTTGTTATAATCTTAAGGGGACAGAGTTGTTTGTAAAACCACAATTCAGAACCAGTTTGAAGGGACGTTCTACCTCAATCCAGGGAATTAGATTATGGAATGGCTTGGAGAATGTAGTTAAAAATGCCAAGTCAATGTTTACATTTAAAAAAATGATCAAAACAAATGTGTTAAAAAAATATATATGAAATAGCGTAATGTGTATTGTATTAGTTAGAAAATTAGAAAGAGTTAGTCATTTTGTACTGTTGGTTGAAGATTATTATTGTTTAATCTGATTGTTGGAAAAAGTTGGTTGAAGATTATTATTGTTTACATGGTTGATTATTGTTGTTTAATCTGATTGTTGGAAGTAAGGGGCAGATATAATAAGATTTATTCTTCTTTCTGCTACCTTTCATTTTTTTACATTTTGTACACAATCATTTATGAGATTGTCTTGTATTGTTTCTTTTGTAAAAAAAATGAACAAATTTAATAAACATAAACAAACATAAACAATATTTTGGCAGAATTTTTTACATTTTTATTTGTTTTTGTTTTTGTTGTTTAGTTGATATTTTAACTGTACAAAATTAAATAAAGGAAAAGCAAAAAGAAAGAAGGCTGGCTTTGTTTGTCAAATTAGGGCAAACCAACAAGCATTTATTACCTGGACGAGCATGTGTATTAACAAACGTCTTGCCAGAAGTTTCCTCTGAGAACTTAAGTCATTTCAACTTGTTGATGGGAAGCTTTCAGATACCAGGCACTACACCATCATTCAAAGGGTGAGTTTCTCAAGCAGGACGTGCTTAAAAGGGTGGATCAGATGTTAATGAGGCTCATGATAATCAAAGAAAGTTGAGAGATTTGATTTATTTCATTATTTTCTCTTTATTCAGGCAATGAGCCCACATAGTTGGATCAAGTTCAAGCCCCACAGAGATTTTTGATATTGATGGATTACTTGTTCGAGATGCTCTTTAGTCTATGCTAATATTTGTTGGCTCTTTCATACGTCAGATAATTTTCTGAACAGCGCCTCAAAATATCAGCTGAAATGTGGAATGCAGCAAAATGAAATGATGCGTGTGTAAGATGATCAAACCTGGTGGGAGTTCAGCCTGTATGCCAAAACCAGAAGGAAGCAGAGCAGAGGAGAATCTGAGACATAATTCATAAGGCTGAAACGAACCCAGAAACTGACTGAATGGTGAAGGTGATGCTCTTGGTCATGCAGCAGAATGCTCATGGTTCACATACTGAGACCTCAATATTGTTTTATTTAGAGAAAAATGATTTCTTTGTTGGCAATGTTTGATTTAAGTAAACTCCGATTCCATAATATATATACAAATGTTTTCCAGTAGGTTACAATTCTACACCACAAGCATTCATGTGAGCAAGTGTTTCAATTCAGAATAGTTTTCAAAAAAAGCTTTTGGAATCTGTTCTGGATTAGGGTTTTCCATCTGCATGATTGATGTCTTACAACTATATACTGTATACAGTATATATAAAGTGTGTGTATGTATAGTATATAGTTGTATATAGTCCTATATATACAGTATATACAGTAGTTGTAAGGCATCAATCATGCATATATATATATAGTTGTATATAGTCCT
>JBBPBX010064435.1:4814-20249 GCA_038048925.1 Garcialebias charrua | reverse complement strand
TATATATATATATATATATATATATATATATATATATATATATATATATATATATAAATATATAAATAGCGGATTAGATTAGCTTCCCCTAATTTTCATAGGACATTTGTACTTTTGAAATTGTGGACCTAAAAAAATTAATAAGCGTTTTAGAAATTGTGGAACAAATTTTTTAATTAGCGTTACACACCACTGCCAAGCACTTAGACTATCCTAACACAGTGCCCTACATAATTATCAAAAAACACATGCATTTGAGAGCCATAAAGAAGGGAAAAAGAGTTATGGCCTACTGGGATTCTGCTGACGCCGTATTCCTCCGTCCATCGGCCGTATTCTCTATTACGTTTACGACGTAAAACCGCCATCCAGCTTGGTCCATCTGCCGTATTCTGTTCAGTTTATGATGTAAAACCGCGTTCACAGTACAGTTTTGTTTTGTTTTTTTAATGTCCAGAGGACCAGACTTAGCTTTTTTAGAGAGTACAGTGCAGTATTCCTCCGCCGCTACGTTTATGACGTAAAACCGGAAACCGGAACCTACGTAACTTAGCTTTTCAAAAAATTTGTATTTATTTATTTATTTTTAATGGGAGATGCGTCATAACCACGAAACGTCATAACCCGAGGACTACCTGTATTGTTTTTGTTAGTTTCTTAGTTTTTTAGTTTAACGTTTTTCTTAGTTAATATCTTAGATCTTATTACTGTTTTTCTTTACAATTTATACTTACGTTGAATGTAACTGGGACCTTGTGTACACAATTTCGTTCCATAACATGTACCACATGTATGACGAATAAAGAAACCATGACTTTGATATTCCATCCTGAGCAACATGGAGGTGACAATAAATAGTAACTCTTCCTTTTCAACAGGATGAGAACTCCAGAAGAACTACACTTAAGTTAGGCAGTTAACTGCCTTGACCGGTTAGGTTCGAGAGGACAGAAAGGAGACAGACTGGTTGGGGTGGAATTTCTATGGGTATAAAAAAAACAAAGTAAAATGATGGCTAATGACAGCAATATTTGCAGGTACAAACATTAGGAGGAGAGAAGACAAGAGTCAACAGAGTAAAGAAATGTGGTCATTATGCCCTAAAGCAGTTTAGACCTTTAGTAGCTTTAATAGCTCAGGAAACCCAAGCCAACTATAACTATAGGATATAACAAAAAATAAAATTGTTTACCATAGTTTTAAAAGTAGACAGACTGTCATTCTCATGGAGAGAAACTGGAAGTTGATTTCACAAGAGCTTAACTTCAAGCTCTGCTTCTCTTTCTTCTTTGGGAACTGTAGGAACTACATGTAAACCTGCTGTCAGATAGCTAGATACCCTGTTAGGAAAATATAAAACAAAAGCATCTTAAAGTGCGACTAAACCCAAATTTAACTTTTTTTAGCTGATAAACTCCCTAGAATGTGTTTAAAATATTATCTAGCACTATGGCTGTGTTTATTTTCACATAATTGTGCATATCTGTGTAAATTGGCAATATTTGGCAATATTTGGTCTAAAACTGTGTTTACGGTAGTCCTTTGGGTTGAACAGAGGTTATTGCACCTTAATTTTCATATTGGTCAGGACTGTTCACTCTGATGTGTCTTGTACACTCTGATGTCACACAGGTGGTTCAAGCAGAGCCAATCCCCTGCAGAGATGAGAAGTGCATACCTTATATGGAAGTGCTGCATTTCACTCCTGACAAGCGGTTTTATTTTTCTTTTCATTTTCATTTTTTTAGGCCTTTGGTTTTGGATGGAATGGGTGGAATAGATAAATACATCTACATGTTTATTCTTTGTTGTTGCTTGGTGTATGTTGTTGGCTAGAGGTTTAATTTGTTTTAGGTTGTTGCAGGTGGAGGCGTGAACAAAAGCACAACTCTACCTCCACCCCTCCTTGTCTCTCGACACGCCCATTTTCAGGGAGATTTTGGAAGGAGGAGTTACCGATCCACAGGGGTTTAGTCGCACTTTAAATAAAATTGGATTTTGGTTGTTGAGATGTTTGTATTGAAACATAGTAATACATTTTATTTTGAATTTGACAGGAACTCTGTTCTCTTATCAGCACTATGGCAACAGCAAATAGAATTGACTGACCTTTTTTTAACATCCTATACATTTTTTTGTTGTTCTTTGTATTTTCTTCCCCCTCAATGAGGTCACCATAGCAAATGAACTTGCATGATGCCCATTATCATTCAACTTTCTAACTGACTTGTAGGTGTGTGTGTGAACCAGGATACTTTCAGTGTCCAGGTGATCAGTGCATCCCTGTAGACAGATTATGTGATGGACACAAAGATTGTCCTTCCGGAACAGATGAAGCTATCTGTGCAAGTAAAGGTAATAAATACTCATACATACTACATTGTCTGTATTTTCCACCCAAAAATATGTAATACATCAAAAATCATTAAAAGACATGGAGCTATTTAATTTGATACTTGTGCATTACAGCTGCATAGCTTTAACTCAAGGAGCATCCTACTTCTCTGTAATTTATAAAGTTGCAAATGTATTCTTATTTTTACATTGCAGTGACCTGTGCTCCCAACCAGTTTTCCTGTGCTGATGGTACATGTGTTGCCAAATCTAAGCTGTGTGATGGAACAGCTGATTGTCCAAACAGAGAGGACGAGCACAAAACTAACTGTTACACTGGGATCATAACACCTATCACCCCAACGTCAGGTGAGAATGGATAAAAGGTTAAAGATTCCAGCAAACTCTTTTCCAGTTCAGAATCAATTAAACACATGGGTTTATTATTCTTGATATTGGCATTCATGACTGATATTTTGGGTTTTTAGATGTCTTAATTCTGTACAGTATTATGGTACAATGCTTTCCATCCATCTATCCTTTAGTCTGTGGACAATTTCTTGTCTGAGCTCCAAATTGATAACCCTTTAATGTAGAAAGATCAAGTGCACAACTGGTCACATCAAGGGGTCAAGAATGGCCCCTATTGGTTTAAAGGTCATGGGTCAAAGGTCAAGGTCACGTGTGGCTCCTTTGTTAAAACCTTGTCTGCTCCAGCTTGACAATCCAGTAACATAGAGTTGTTAAACCCTTTGTTCCAGTGATTGTGCCGATTTGTCCATCAATAAGACAGTACTCAGTAATTTGTCTGGAACGTCACAAATGTTTATGATAGAAAATGTCATTAGACTTTGGCTCCACGTTGAATCTTATTTTTACAGTACAATGACGACTTTCACCCAAAATAAACTTGAGTTGTACTAGTGAAGTCTACTACTCTGATCATAAAATGGTTTCAGTGGGCAGGTAGTCATCAACTGTGGGTTTTCACAACCAGTAGCACTTTCATATTATTTCACATTATTTAACTCTTTAACAGATACCACTGCTCCTCAGATAAATAGATAACTTACTTTTTATGTATATGAATGTTTCTGTTCAGTGCCCTGAGATGACTTCTGTTGTGACTTGATGCTATAAAAATAAACTGAATTGAATTGAACTGAACTGAACAATTTGAGGATTTACATTATGGACAACAATATTATTAGTAAAATGAAACTTTCACCCCACCACAGTCATGTATATACTTACCGGTATTAAATAGACCCATATATTTAGGGTTGTTATGGGATGGACTTTATGCATTGGATTTTGATTACACGTAAAATGTAATGTTTATTGGCAATAATAATGTCATTTATTATATTGTTCACACTTTTCTTTTTGTGAAATACATTTGGTTTTCCAGTTTGTAGGTCCTATGAATTTATCTGTGCCAGTGGTGGGCAGTGTGTTCCTCGGGCATGGCATTGTGATGGGGAAACAGACTGTCAGGATGGTAGTGATGAGCAGCAGTGTGCTGCTCCATGCAGTCCTGGCCAGGTGCCTTGCCTCAGTGGGGACCAATGTGTATATTACCAGCAACTCTGTGATGGAACCCCACACTGTAGGGATGCTTCAGATGAGAGTGTTAACAACTGTGGTGAGTTTTCATTCCCAGGCTACAACAAACTGATAGCAATACATATTACAGCCTTGTATGTACCAGTTACTTGCAATGATCTTACCTGGTAAGTACCAAGTTGGTATCAGGTGCATACACTTTTGTTTTTGAGAGCCAGGTACATCCCAAATATGTATCAGGCATTATTGATATGTACCAGGCACATAACTGCTTTTTACTAGATACATACCCAGTCTAGCATTGTGTATTGCTAGCAGATGTTTTTGTATTAATTGAAATTGACAATTATTTTTTATCTTCTAGGATCTGCTCAGATTCCTTCATGTCCAGGTAGCTTCCCATGTGACAACCACACCTGTGTAAACATGTTCAAAGTGTGCAATGGCATCCCAGACTGTCCTCGTGGCGACGATGAGTTGGTGTGTGGTGAGTTACCATAACAAAGAAAAGTGGAAGGATGGAAGAATGAAGTGAAATAATAAAGCAAGGAACCGCAAGACACTAACTATAATAATAGTAAGGTTCCAAAATTAATGAAAAATAAGAAGATAAAAAAATTGACAAAAGGTACCACAAATTGGACTGATGAACATGAGAAAATCTAGGGTGAGTGAAATCATTAAGAATCAGACTTCTTCTTCTTCTGGATCTTCTCTCTTCAGGGGTCTCCACATCAAGTCATCCTCCTCCCTGTCACTCTGTCCTCTGCATTCTCTGTCCTCACTCCAACTACCTCCATGTCCTCTCTAACTGCATCCATATGTCTCCTTTTACGCCTTCCCCCGCCTTTTGCTGCATTTCTAACATCCTTCTACTAATATACCCACTGTCCCTCCTCTAGACATGTCCAGACCATTTTAGTCTGGTCCCTTTAACTTTGTTACCCAGTTCAACTTATACCTCTGATTATCTCATTCCTAATCTTATCCATCCTTGTCACTCCTAAGGAGAACCTCAACATCTTCATTTACACCATTTCCAGTTCTTTTTCCTGTCTTTTCATCAGTGCCACTGTCTCCAACCTATACAACATAGTTGGTCTCACCACTGTTTTGTAAACATTTCCTTTGACCTTTGCTGACACCTTTTTGTTGCAAATCACTCTTGAAAAAATTCTCCATCCACTCCATCCTGCCTGGACTCTCATTTTCACCTATTCACCACAGTCCCCATTTTGCTGGACAGTGGACCCTAAGTACGGTACTTGAAGTCCTGCACCTTTGTGACCTCTGCTCCTTGTAGTCTCACTGTTCCACTGGCCTCCCTCTTACACACATGTTCTATCATGGCCCTTCCTCTGACTGGCAGGGGTGGTTACTCCCTCAGGTAGAGGTTGGCCTTGAGCAACTGGAGCCACCTGGGCTCAGTACGTTAAAACAGACCTCTACTAACCTTTTGTCTCTTCCGCTCCTCCAGGTAAACTGTTTTTGTCCTTTGTTCCAGTTTGGTTTTGGGTGGACATATTCATTCAGATGCACATACATCTGTCCACTCACTCTTACACTGCATACACTAAACATACTTGCATACCTAAATTCACATCTATTATCTTTGTTTGGGTTATGATCATATTGTGCAATACAACTATTTTAATTGGCCTATACCTTTGTCTCCCCTCATTTTTTTATGGGCCATGATCCGGACCTGTGACAACTCTGTCTTACAGCTGATTTTATTTCCTCTTTTTTCAAGTACCCGTACATGCCTCCACCTCTTTAAGTTCTCTTTCATATGTTCCTTGCTCTTACCAAGATCACAATGTCATCCTCAAACATCATAGTCCACAGGGATTTCTGCCTGACCCAACCTCTTAAGCCGGGGTTACACTACACGCGTTACGGCTCCGCCCCGCTCCGGTCCGACCTCCGCAGCAAATACGCACCCATTATAATCAATGACAGAATTTACACTGGCTCCGCACGGCGGCGGCGAGCTGCGGAGAGCGGACGGCAGTCCGTCAAAATTAGAAATTTTTCTATTTCTGCCGGACGCCGGAGCTGTGCCGGAGTCAACTTTTGAAGATTACGTCGCACCAACAGGAAAAGGAACGAGCACAACTTCCGTATTTACAAAATAAAATCACCACGGGCGGACTTAATCCTAGCTCTATACGGATTTATTTGTACAAAAATGCTTTCAAACTATCATTTATGACTACGCCTACAAACGCAATACAATAAATAAATAAATAAATAAAGTATTTTATTCTGAAATGTAATACATCACTTCCTGTTGCTCAAACCATGTCCTGTCGCTCATTTACGAGAGAAGATCAAGGCAGCAGTCTCTACTGTTGTTCTCCTTCTTCCACCGAATGAATTGTTTTGTTCTGACTTACTTATTTATCACTTGATTTATCGCGCGATCTCGCAATTCCCGCGCATGCGTCTAGGAGCGGCGCATGCAGGCGGACCTGAGCTGAGCGGAGGAAGTGGAAACTGGAGTTTGAGACGCTCAGCTGCGACCTGTGGAGCGGAGCGGACCGTATGTAGTGTAATTTTGGGGTTAGTCGGTCCATCATCAGAAAAAACAAGAATGGGCTCAGAGCTGATCCTTGATGCAATCCCCCCTCCACCGTGAAGCTATCTGTCACTCCTACAGCACATCTCACCACTGTCCTGCTGTCTTCATACATGTCCTGTACCAGTCTAACATACTTTTCTGCCACTCCAGATTTCCTCATGCAATACCACACCTCCTCCCTTGGCACTCTGTTATAAACTATTTCTAAATATACAAAGATGCAATGAAGTTATTTCTGACGCTCTCTGCACTTCTCCATCAGCATCCTCAAAGAAAAGAAAAATGGCATATGTGGTGCTTTCTTTGCAAAAAAACATACTTTCTTCTTCTATCAGCTGTTCCCTTCTTCAGGAGTTGCCACAGCAAACTAATTTTCATGAAGACTTGGCAATTGTTTTCACCGTGGATGCCCTTCATGACACAACCACAGACCATTGAGCTATCACAGCCCTCTCTGTGATGCAGAGAGCTGCCATATAGGGCCCCTGTGGGAGCAGATGGTGGGGGTTAAGGGCCTTGCTCAAGAACCCAGAGTGGGGCAAAAAAGGATGGAGGCAGGTGTGGATTATTCACCTTTTCTACCCACATTATGATGTTTGTGGCTCACAAATTGTCATCTCTCATCTAAGTCTAACATCCACAGCTCTATCCTAGAGCTTCATTGTGTGACTGATCAACTTAATTCCCCTGTAGTTGCTACAACTCTGTACATCACCCTTGTTCCTAAAAATGGAAACCAACACACTTCTCCATTCCTCAGACATTCTCTCATCCTCAAATATGCCATTGAATATTTGAGGCAAATATCTCACTGCCATCTCTCCTAGAAATTTTGAAGCCTCCACTATACGTCATTAGGTCATACGTCCTTCCCATTCTTCATTCTTTTTAGAGCATTCCAAACTTCAACCTCACTATTCTTTCCCATTTACTGGTCCACAGTTGCTATGAGCCTCTTATCTTCTTTCTCTTTCATTAACTTAATTAATTAGCTCTTCAAATTATTCTATCCACATTCCTGTCATGGTATCCTCGCTTATTAAAATATGACAATTTCAATATTTAACAAGCCTAAGCTGCTGCACATTCTTTCTAGACTGGTCCCTCTTTCTTGCCAATTGGTACAAGTTCTCCTCACATTCTTTAGTGTCCAGCCTCCCATACAACTCATCATACACCTTCTGCTTTACCTGTGTTACCTCCCTCTTTGTTCTACATTGCATCATCTTGGCAAAATCCACAACCATATGTCCTTTTTTTCATTTACACCAAACTTATCCATCACCTTCTCATCCCCTCTAATTCCTTCACCAATGTTTCCATTCTGCTCTGATCACCACTCTCTACTACCTGATAATACTCTATTACTGTATTTCCAAATATTTCCTAAATTCTTTCTCCTCTACATCACATCCAACCTGTGGAGCATAACCACTGACAACATTTTACACCAAACCTTCTACTTCTACCTTCAAACAAATCACCCTATCTAACACTCTTTTCACATCTACTACAGTCTTTGCCAACTCCTCCTTCAGGACCACCCCTATTCCATTTATCCTTCTATCCACATCATGGTAAAATAGTTTAAATCCTGTCCCAATGCTGTGAGTCTTGCTGCCCTTCCACTTGGTCTCTTGGACACATAAAATATCTACATTCCTTCCCTGCATCATGTCAGCAAGCTCTCTACTTTTGACTGTCATTGTCCCCATGTTTAGTTTTCACCCTCAGCTCTTTATGTTCCTCCTCTCTCTCTCTGTGTCCTGACATGTTTCCCTCCGTATGGTCTTTGACCAAAAGCAGCACAATTTATGCCGGCACTCTGTTTGTCAACAGCACAGGCGGCATTCGTTGTTAACCTGGGCCTCAACCAATCCAGTATGGTGTTGTTTGGCTGAACTTGCAAGTTAGGTTTGACCAAAGTATTGTACATTGGAAGCCCATCCTGACACAACCTTCACCATTTACTTGGCCTTGGGACAAGCACAAGAAATACATTGGCTTGTGCTCCCTAGTGACTGATTTAAAGTTATGTCAATGTCCTTTTGTCTAGATAAAACCATTTCACCAGTTCACCCTGGGAGTAGGAACGTCACTACCTGTTCTGAGTTCACCTGCTTGGATGGAACCTGTGTATCCTTTAACTTGGTGGGTCTCTAATCAATATTTTTTCATCACTAACAAGATGCATTCCAGTATTAGGTTATTGTGATTGTTTGCATTTTAAAGAAAAAAATAATACAATGTCCTTAAAAAAAGTGATGTCATTTGTATCACTCAAGGATTTCAGTTCATTTATATAGTGCCAAGACATCAACTCAGGACACTACAGTATACAGAAACATTTACATAAAAGTAAAGATGATCTATCTAAGGAACCCAGCAGATTGCATTTAATCTTCACTTAGTTACAGTCTCCCATCCTGAGCAAGCACGGTGGCAACAGTGGAAAGGAAAAACTCCATTTTAACAGGAAGAAACCTCCAGCAGAACAAGGCTCAGGATGAGCGGCCATCTGCTTCGACCAGCTGGGGTTTGAGAGGACAGGAAGGAGAAACAAAAAAACATAAAATGACATGTCCAGGTGTACTTTCTTTAGGAAGAAAGACAAAAACACATGCTAAGCATATAAATAATTACAAAGCTACATTATCTTTGACTCCAAAAATTAAGTCTTAGAATTTACCTATAGTCCTTGACCTACCAGTAGGTGAATATTTTGTGCACACTATTATACCATTGTTGATCCCTTTAGGGTAAAATAATTCATCAATCCATTCATTCACCCAACCCTCTGTTTGTTAGTCTATCTTCTGACACTTTGAGGAGAATTTAATTTACGTTTCAAAAGAAGGAGATGATGTGGTTAAATCATGGTAAAGGTGTTTTAAGTGTTTCAATTTATCTAAAATGATCATACGTTGTTAAGAGAAATTTGCCTCTTGTGGAGGCTTTCATAGCAAATTTTTTTTGGCGAGGGTCCAGATAACAAGCAATTAATAAACTGTCACATGACTACAAAATTGAGTAACTGAAATACCTGACCAAGACTAGGAATATTGGAGCTTCACGCTTAAGGCAGGCCTGGAGGAAAAGCTTGTTGGTGAGTGCTTGGTGGTTAACCCATGGAGTCCAACAGTGCACAGCCTGAATGTGCTACAAAGTACATGTGACCACTTTACAGTGAACTTAGCACCATGTGGGATCCATGCAGCCTGGCATTTTGATCCATAGCTGCTAAAACTGGCATTAGTGACCAGTAATAATAGTACGAGCTATTAAATACACCCAGTTTCACTTATTTATTTTAAAATAAACAAAAAATAAAAATACAATATATCAAATAAAAAAATACTTTACACATTTTCTCAATATGTTTGTGAAACCTCAGTTTAGAACTAGTTTAAAGGGAAGGTCTACCATAATTCAGGGAGTTGGGTTATGGAATGACTTGGAAACAGATTTTAAAGAAGCTAAATCAATGGTTGTATTAAAAAAATGGTTAAGGTTAAATTGTTAAAAACCTATATATAAATGGAATTTAATGAGTAATTATATGAGATAAAGGAAGTTAAATAAGTTGTTCATTTTGTTTTGGTATTAGAAATTGTTTTTTTGAATTGTTAATTAGAGAATAAGGGGCAGATATAATAAAAAAAAATTCTTCATCTGCTGCCTTTCATTTTATATATTTTTTTTGTTTTGTTTTTTCTTATTGTATACATGTATATGTAAATTGTTTTGTATTTTGTTATAAAATGAATGAATAAACTAAAATAAACTAAAATAAACTTCTTGAACACAACTAACGTATTCAAAAACATTGTAACCATTATGTTCATCCCATGTCATTAGGTGTGCAACGGTGTGGCCGACTGTCCAGACTCTTCCCAAACAGCATTTGGAAGTTCAACTGATGAGCAGGGTTGCAGAACGTGGAGTTCTTGGGGTCCCTGGAGCTCCTGCAGTACGTCTTGTGGGACAGGTTCTACGAGCCGGTATAGAACCTGCCCTCCAGGTGACTCTCTGCACAGCTGTTGGGGTCAAGACATTCAGAGGCAGCAGTGCTTCAACACCACATGTCCTGGTAAACAAATCACTTTTAGATTTACTAAATTCTTCTTTTACAATATGATATTTTTAAATATCCTTATCAAAATATGTTTGCTGTCTTCTCCAGTGGATGGTCAGTGGCTGCCATGGGGAAGATGGTCAAACTGTTCTAGTAGTTGCGGTGGAGTGCAGGTGAGACAGAGAGAATGTATTCCTCCTCAATATGGAGGCCGAGACTGTTCCCAGTTCGAAGGACCAACTAACATCTCCCTGGAATTCAGTAAGAGCTCTTCTCAAATTGTTGAATGTGCTAATCTGCTACTGATTTATGTTGCAAGCTTGTACAAAATTGTGGTGTTCCACAGACTTCAAGACAAAGACTCATTATTTTATGTATTGAAAGGCTCACCTTGTGTTATACATTTAGAAAACACAACTTGTCATCAGCATAAAGATGCCTAGGTCTTACAGCACTCAAACTGTTACAGGATGCAGAATGATGTTAACTTTATTATTTCATCAAGTAACGCAAATATACAAGCTACATGTACAGTACTGTGACACAACTCACATATTTGTATGATTTTAACCTTCCGACCTAACTATAGGATTTATCAAAAAGGAAAGACTTAAGCCTAATTTTAAATGTAGATAATGTGTCAGCCTCACTGACAGAAACTGGAAGTTGGTTCCATAAGAGAGGAGCCTGATAACTGAAAAATTTTCCTCCCATTCTGTTTAGGAAACTCTAGGAACCACAAGTAAACCTGCAATCTTAGAGTGAAGTGCTCTGTTACGAAAATATGGAACAATAAGATCTGTAATATAAGGTGAAACTAGGTTGTTGAGAACTTTATATGTTTGAAGTAAGATCTTGAATTCTATTCTGAAATTGACAGCGAGCCAATGGAGAGAAGCTAAAACTGGATAGATTTTATATCTCCTATCAACTCTCATTAAAACTCTGGCAGCATCATTTTTGGACAAGATGTTTCTAATTTTAGTGATATTACGCAAGTGGAGGGAAGAGGTTTTGGTAACATCTTTAATATGGGGGTTAAAATACATACCTTGATCAAAAGTAACACCAAGGTTTTTAACTTTAGAACTAGAGGCCAAATAAATGCTATCCAGATAAAGTGAAAGAGTGAAAAATGTATTCCTAAGATGCTCACTGCCAAATACCACAACCTCTGTCTTGTCTGCATTCAAAAGGAAAAAATTAAGGGTCATCCAAGTTTTTGCTTTTAAGACATGCTTGTAGTCTAAGTAACTGGTTGGATTCATCAGGTTTCGTGGACAAGTATAACTGAGTATTATCAGCATAACATTGAAAATGTATCCTATGCTGTTTAATAACTTTACCTAATGAAACCAATTACTGTAGTATTGGTCCAAGCACTGAACCCTGAGGAACTCCATGACTAACTATGGTGTATGAAGAAGATTTATTATTTACATTTACAAACTTGAATCTATGAGCCAAATACGATTTAAACCATTTTAGAGCTGTTTCTCTAATGCCAATGTATTCAAGCCCCTGTAGTAAAATATTCTGATCAACTGTATCAAATACAGCCCTGAGGTCTAACAGGACCAGTATAGACACAAGTCCATTGTCTGAGGCCCTGATAATATCATTAGTAACTTTCAGCATTGCACATTGAGTGCTGTGGTGAGCTCTAAACCTTGACTGAAACGAAGTTCATGATGCAACAAAGTTCAAACACATAGTTTGTTTGCAGATGATCATGCAATTGACCACCAACTATTTTCTCTAGAATTTTTTAGATTAAAATTAGATTAGATATAGGTATATAATTGGCCAGAATTCCTGAATCAAAATCAGGCTTCTTAAGTAAAGGTTAAATTACAGCAACCTTAAAGTACTGTGGTACATAACCATTAATTAAAGCCACATTAAGCAGATCCAGAACGTGGCCATTAATTAGGGGAAATACCTCTTTAAACAGTCTGGTCTAACCCATCAATAATTGGACAGCAGCACTTCAAAACCCAGTTAGATTTTTGATATGGCCAGTGCTCCTCTGGCCCCATCCCGTAATCGACATATGAGGCATATGTGTTTATTTAGTACTACAGTATATAAATAAATGAGTATAGAATGCTAAAATTTAAAAGATGAAACAATACTTTCCTCTCTGCCTGCTTTGATTTTACAGAACCATGTTCTGATGATGGATGTACAAATACCAGCTGTCCACCTGGCCTGGTGAGACACACTTGTGCTTCTTGCCCTGTCTCTTGTGCTCACATCAGCAGTGGGATAGCCTGTGATCCCACAACACCTTGCTTCTCTGGTCAGTCATAGCAATACAAAGCCATAGTATAACAGTTAATATGTCCTTGTAACAAATATGTCATTAAGACATTTAAAAGCTGTTGCTGTAATTTAAAGAGTTTTGTAACTTTTTTGTAATGTTGCCTTTGCCTTCAGGTTGCTGGTGCCCAGAAGACCAGGTGATGAGCTACACACAACAATGTGTGTTGCCAGAAGAGTGTGCATGTGAAGTTGCAGGTGTGCAGTACTGGCCAGGGCAGCAAATCAAACTGAACTGTGAGATTTGTGTTTGTGAGAGAGGAAAGCCTCAGAGATGTCAGCCCAACCTGGACTGCTCAGGTGAGATACATCGACTCTGTAGTGTACTGTGCTTTTGTACGAGCTATTAAATACACCCAGTTTCACTTATTTCAGTGCACTGTGGCTGGTCTTCATGGTCTGAATGGGGAGAGTGTTTGGGACCTTGTGGTGTCCAGAGTGTCCAGTGGTCATTTCGCAGCCCAAATAACCCCACCAATCATGGAGATGGCAGAGCCTGTAGAGGAATTTACAGAAAAGCCCGCCGGTAATTATTACTTTGGAGAAAGTTAGAATTTTTCATTTACCATTCAGTCCATATGCAAAAACATCCATCCATTATCTAGACCTGCTTCTTCCTTTTCATGTCATGTGGGTCACTGGTGCCCATATCCAGCTATCCCTGTGTGAGAGGCGGGGACACCCAGTCCATCACAGGGACACATAGAGACAAACAAGACAAACAACCATTCACAGCTCTCCCTCACATCTAGGGACAATTTTTTTCATTAATTCATTCAACCTTTATTTAAACAGATAAGTCACATTGAGCCTCAAAGACTCATTTACAAGTGAGACCTGTTTGGACAGACAATAAAAGTGGTGAAAAATGACTCATAGGGTTTGGAGACAAAAGAAAATTCCTAACACACTTTTGACCTCTGCTTGAAGGTCAAAAATGTGATAATTAAAAAAAAATCTTGCACACAAGCACATAATGACGCCGACATTACGCAGAGGGGGGCGGGGGATGCAAGGGCTGTGAGCAGCCACAGACAACACACAAGCCGTTTACGCATTGGCCAGCCCTCAATGGCCCGGGGCTCCCCTGGGTGGCTCTGGGCCACCCGCGTTCATTACGCATTTGCCGCAAAGCCGCCTTGAAGTGGGTGGGCAGTTCTCTGGAAGTGGGTGGGGTGCTCTCTTCACGTGGGTGGAGTGTTCGTGTTTTAAGAGAGGAGACTCGGCAAAAAAAAAATTGTTAGCTGGATATATATATATTAGTGTTTCTGCGTTTAATTTTTGTTAATAACTGATCACAAATCAGCTTATGTTACAACGTAAATAACACGAAGCGCACACCCATTTCCGCCTTTCAGCGCGACCTGAATGTCATTAAACAGCATTAAACAATAACTAATATTGTCTAACTGTTGCGCGCAGCCAGGGTTTTAAAATATAACGAATAATCTCTAACTTTTACGTGCAGCTAAAATGTCAGGAGGAGTGATTGCTATATGAGCAAGTTGGACACCTGAAAATTCAGTCCGTCCGAATAGCACAACGAGTTAATGCGTTGTCGTTTTGACCGGGAGAAGTGGGTTCGCTTCCCGCCTGGGACAAAGTTATTTTACTTTTTTTTTCTCTTTATTCACATTTTCTTTTAAATAAAAAGGAGTTTGTTAACCAAACAAACTCCTTTTTATTTAAAAGAAAATGTGAATAAAGAGAAAAAAAAAAGTAAAAGGATTGCCCCTCAGAAAATCCTTGCTACGCATGTGTAAAATAAGCTGATTTGTAATCAGTTATTAAAATAAAAAGGAGTTTGTTTGGTTAACAAACTCCTTTTTATTTAAAAGAAAATGTGAATAAAGAGAAAAAAAAAGTAAAATAACTTTGTCCCAGGCGGGAAGCGAACCCACTTCTCCCGGTCAAAACGACAACGCATTAACTCGTTGTGCTATTCGGACGGACTGAATTTTCAGGTGTCCAACTTGCTCATATAGCAATCACTCCTCCTGACATTTTAGCTGCACGTAAAAGTTAGAGATTATTCGTTATATTTTAAAACCCTGGCTGCGCGCAACAGTTAGACAATATTAGTTATTGTTTAATGCTGTTTAATGACATTCAGGTCGCGCTGAAAGGCGGAAATGGGTGTGCGCTTCGTGTTATTTACGTTGTAACATAAGCTGATTTGTGATCAGTTATTAACAAAAATCAAACGCAGAAACACTAATTCAGCTAACAATTGTTTTAGGGGTTTCTCGTTTCTGTAGTTAAATTTGAATGAAATTCAACCCTCGCGCTGAGGTTGTTTGAATGAGTCCCGCCCCTGCTGCAAACAACGAATCAAATGTGAGCAGTACATGACGTGAAACTAGCTCTGTCGGGCTCGGCCCGATAAGAACCACGGTGAAGATGGTTCCAGAACAAGGGTGGATCCCGGGCGGAAAAGGTAAATGCGAAGACGCCGAACCCGGGTTAGAAGCTGGGAGAGCCGGGGAGGGCCGGCCAATGCGTAAACGGCTACAGACACACTGCAGAGTTCAGATAAAATCACTCAGTTCATATA
>JBBPBX010064434.1:0-20249 GCA_038048925.1 Garcialebias charrua | reverse complement strand
TCGGCGAAATTCGCCGTTTTCAAAGCAAAATATATCATTTTTGTGATTGGCGCAACGTTTGTCACCTTTTTCATCCCTTCTGAGTTTGCAGGTATGAAGTTTAAAAAGTAAAAAAAAAAGTCCAGTCGTCGTTGCGTCATCACATAGCAGAGGCTCTCCCGATTGGTTGCTGCGACGCGTCGAGCAGCCAAAGTTCAAAGGAATGAACTTTGGATGCTCGAAACCTCGGCTGCTTTGGACGCACGCATGCGCGGAAAAGACCTGCTGCGCCGTGCCGCGCTGCTCGGACTGCTAAAGAGGCGCCTCGCTGAGAGGCGCCTCCACATAGACTTTGCATGTAAAGTGGCAGCGTCGGCCACCTGAAACGCGTTTGGTGGGAACCCGGCATTTATCATGCTAAACAGATGCCACTACTAAATCTTGAGTTTGATTCTTGCATTTACATGGGGTGTATTTTACAAATACTACAGTCAAAACTGAATTATGATTTGTAGGTTTTAACACCTTGTATACCTGACTACAGGACAGCAGTGGCGATGATGCTCAGCTGGAACTCAAACAACTCACCATGGCAGTGTTCGTTATTCGGAAGGAGGGCGAGAGATTGGAAGAACCTCCAGCAGATGTTGGCATCATCATCGAGGGAGTGGAGGTGTTGCATGACCTGACTTCAGTTGCCTCAGCATGTGCCTTGCTTCTGGGTATGATATATGCTCTTAACCTGGCTTATCCAAAGCCACTGCGCTTCACATTTGAAGTTTTCGAAAAGATTTTCATGCAACTTGAGCAGCACAAGTTGTCTCCCAAAGTCCAGAATTTTTTTGGAAGACTTCAGAGCTCTGAGTAAAGACACAGTGTGACACAGGATGGAGTATTATTGTTTTATTTTTTTCTATCGAACAAAAATTTTCCATGTTTTGGAGCATTTGGAACTGGACTTTTTGAACTTCTTTTGGACATTTGCATCTAAAAGCCATACACAAAGTTAATATGGACATGTCTTCATTTTAGAACATGACAACATACGAAGACTCAGAACCTAAAATATATAATGTTGAAAATGTGATTGATGCAAATTTTTTTCCTGTAATAAATGATAGCGAATATTATAATGAAGAGCAGTTTAATGACATCAATATATCAAATGGAGTTCTCTCCATTATTCACTTTAATAGCAGAAGTATAAATGCAAACATATCCAAAATAACAGATTACGTAAAACAATTAAATAGAACTTTTACGATAATAGCGTTGTCAGAGACATGGCTTAATGATGATAACACTAGTAATATTCACATCGAGGGGTATGATTTATATCATATGAACAGAAATAATAAAAGAGGTGGTGGTGTCGCACTATTTGTCAATAATGAAATAAAATTGGACTTCTGTGCTCGTCATGGATTGTCCATAACGAACACCATGTTCAGGCATAAGGGTGTCCATATGTGCTCTTGGCACCAGGACACCCTAGGTCGTAGTTCAATGATCGACTTTGTTGTCGTCTCATCTGATCTGCGGCCGCATGTCCTGGACACTCGGGTGAAGAGAGGGGCGGAGCTGTCAACTGACCACTACCTGGTGGTGAGTTGGCTCCGATGGTGGGGGAGGATGCCGGTCAGACCTGGCAGACCCAAACGTATTGTGAGGGTCTGCTGGGAACGTCTGGCAGAGTCTCCCGTAAGACGGAGCTTTAACTCCCACCTCCGGGAGAGCTTTGAACACGTTCCGAGGGAGGCGGGGGACATTGAGCCCGAGTGGGCCATGTTTCGCGCCTCTATTGTCGAGGCAGCTTATCGGAGTTGTGGCCGCAAGGTTGTTGGTGCCTGTCGTGGTGGCAACCCTCGAACCCGGTGGTGGACACCGGCGGTGAGGGATGCTGTCAAGCTGAAGAAGGAGTCCTATTGGGCCTTTTTGGCCTGTGGGACCCCGGAAGCAGCAGATAGGTACCGGCAGTCCAAGCGGCATGCGGCTCGGGTGGTTGCTGAGGCAAAAACTCGGGCGTGGGAGGAGTTCGGAGAGGCCATGGAGAATGACTTCCGTACGGCTTCGAGGCGATTCTGGTCCACCATCCGGCGTCTCAGGGGGGGAAAGCGGTACGCGACCAACACCATTTATGGTGGGGATGGCGTGCTGTTGACCTCAACTCGGGATGTTGTGAGTCGGTGGGCGGAATACTTCGAAGACCTCCTCAATCCTACTGGCACGTCTTCCACTGAGGAAGCGGAGCCTGGGGACTTTGGATCGGGCTCTCCAATCTCTGGTGCGGAGGTCGCCGAGGTGGTTAAAAAGCTCCGCGGTGGCAAGGCTCCGGGGGTGGATGAGATTCGTCCTGAGTTCCTTAGGGCTCTGGATGTTGTGGGGTTGTGTTGGCTTACGCGACTCTGCAATATCGCGTGGACATCGGGGGCAGTTCCCTTGGATTGGCAGACTGGGGTGGTGGTTCCCCTATTCAAAAAGGGGGACCGTAGGGTGTGTTCCAACTATAGAGGGATCACACTCTTAAGCCTCCCTGGTAAGGTCTATTCAGGGGTTCTGGAGAGGAGGGTCCGTCGGATAGTCGAACCTCGGATTCAGGAGGAGCAGTGTGGTTTTCGTCCTGGTCGTGGAACACTAGACCAGCTCTACACCCTCAACAGGGTCCTGGAGGGTGCGTGGGAGTTTGCCCAACCAGTTTACATGTGCTTTGTAGACTTGGAAAAGGCATTCGACCGCGTCCCTCGGGGGGTTCTGTGGCGGGTACTCCGGGAGTATGGGGTACCAGGCCCATTGATATGGGCTGTTAGGTCCCTGTACGACCGGTGTCAGAGCTTGGTCCGCATTGCCGGCAGTAAGTCAGGCTCGTTTCCGGTGAGAGTTGGACTCCGCCAAGGTTGCCCTTTGTCACCGATTCTGTTTATAACTTTTATGGACAGAATTTCTAGGCGCAGCCAAGGTGTTGAGAGGATCCGTTTTGGTGGCCTTAGAATCGCTTCTCTGTTTTTTGCAGATGATGTGGTCCTATTGGCTTCATCAGCTCGTGATCTACAGCTTTCACTGGAGCGGTTTGCAGCTGAATGCGATGCGGCCGGGATGAGGATCAGTTCCTCCAAATCCGAGGCCATGGTCTTGAGCCGGAAAAGGGTAGCGTGCCCTCTCCGGGTCGGGGAGGAGGTCCTGCCCCAAGTGGAGGAGTTTAAGTATCTCGGGATCTTGTTCACGAATGAGGGAAAACTGGAGCGTGAGATCGATAGGCGGATAGGTGCAGCGTCCGCAGTGAAGCGGGCGCTGTACCGGTCTGTCGTGGTGAAGAGAGAGCTGAGTCAAAAGGCAAAGCTCTCAATTTACCGATCGATCTACGTTCCCACCCTCATCTATGGTCATGAGCTTTGGGTTATGACCGAAAGAACAAGATCTCGGATACAAGCGGCTGAAATGAGTTTTCTCCGCAGGGTGGCTGGACTCTCCCTTAGAGATAGGGTGAGAAGCTCAGTCATCCGGGAGGGACTCGGAGTAGAGCCGCTGCTTCTCCACATCGAGAGGAGCCAGTTGAGGTGGCTCGGGCATCTGGTTAGGATGCCTCCTGGACGCCTCCCTGGTGAGGTGTTCCGGGCATGTCCCACCGGGAGGAGACCCAGAGGAAGACCCAGGATACGCTGGAGGGACTATGTTTCTCGGCTGGCCTGGGAACGCCTTGGGATTCCCCCAGAGGAGCTGCTCCAAGTGGCTGGGGAGAGGGAAGTCTGGGCCTCCCTACTTAGGCTGCTACCCCCGCGACCCGACCCCGGATAAGCGGAAGAAAATGGATGGATGGATGGATGGAAATAAAATGTAAATTAAATAATGAAATGTCAATAATAGTTGATAATATTATGGAAATGATAACAATAGAAATTATAAACAAAAACGATAAAAACATAATAATAAGTTGTGTATATAGATCACCAGGAGCAAATATAGAAATATTCACTGATAAAATCTTGGAACTAATGGAGAAAAGTTTTAATAAAAATATTTTCTTGTGTGGAGACTTTAACATTGATATGGGAAATAAAACAGATTCAAATAACATAAGCACATTTATAAACTCAATGTACAGTTTAAATATGTATCCATTGATATCAAAGCCAACAAGAATTACAACTCATAGTGCCACAATAATTGATAATATTTTCACAAATATAACAAATGGGGATGTGATTGGTGGTATCTTAACGACCGACTTAAGTGATCATTTACCAGTTTTCACAATCTTTAAAAATGATCAAAATATCACAAAAGCAGACACAACGAAGAAAAAAATCATAAACACATCAAAAAAAGTTTTGGAAAAATTGAAAGAGGATCTGGATAAACAAGACTGGAATGATGTGTATGTTGATGATGCGAACAGGGCATATGATGAGTTTATGAATATCTTGGAAACCCTGTATGAAAAGAATTGTGTGCAAACAAATTACACAAAGAGAAATACGAATGATCAACCATGGATGACAAAAGGGTTAAGAAATGCATGTAAAAAAAAGAATTATTTGTATTCATGTTTCTTGAAATTGCGAAGTCAGAGCGCAGAAGAAAAATATAAAAAGTATAAAAATAAATTAGTAGGGATTATAAGGAAACATAAGAAAGAATATTATAGTAAATTATTAGATAAAACTAATGGTGATATGAAAGCAACATGGCGAGTAATGAATGGTGTACTGAAGAATCATAAAGCAAAAACTGGTATTTCAAAATATTTTGTAAAAGACAACGATGAAGTTCATGATGAAAATGAAATTGTAAATGGATTTAATCAATATTTCGTGAATGTTGGATCAAGCCTTGCAGCTAAGATACCAAAAGTAGATAAAAATATGATCCACTCAATTACAGGTTGTGCAAATAGTATTTTCCTAAATGGAACTAACAAAGAGGAAATAATGAATGTAGTAAAACATCTTACAGACAAGAGATCGAAAGACTGGGTGGACATGGATATGATGTTTGTAAAGGACATAATGAGCCATGTTATTGAGCCGTTCACATACATATGTAACTTATCATTTTCAACAGGAATTTTTCCAGATAATATGAAAGTAGCTAAGGTCGTTCCTCTTTTTAAAAATGGTGATAAATGTGTATTCAACAATTATAGACCTATATCCTTGTTACCACAGTTTTCAAAAATTCTTGAAAAACTATTTGTAAACAGACTAGACCAATTTATAGATAAACAAAATATTCTAAGCAGCAGTCAGTATGGGTTTAGATCAAAAAACTCTACATCAATGGCTCTCATGGAATTAATGGAACAAATAACTACTGCTGTCGATCAAAAACAACACTGTATCAGTATCTTTGTTGATTTAAAAAAAGCATTCGATACTATTGATCACACCATTCTCCTTGAAAAACTGAACAAATATGGTATTAGAGGACCAGCATTACAGTGGGTATCTAGCTACTTAAAAAATAGGAAACAATTTGTACAAATAAATGATGTAAGATCTGACCTCTGTAATATCACATGTGGAGTTCCCCAAGGCTCTGTACTTGGACCAAAGCTTTTTATTTTATATGTGAATGACTTGGTAAATGTGTCAGGACTCCTTAAATGTGTACTTTTCGCAGATGATACCACTTTTTTCTGTTCAGGTGAAGATATAGAACAAATGTTAGAATTGATAAAGACAGAATTTGTCAAGATACAAACTTGGTTTAAAATAAATAAATTATCATTAAATCTAGAGAAAACTAATTACATGATATTCGGTAATAGAAAGAAAACTGTTGATGTTCCACTCAAAATTGAGGATGTTGAGATTTGTAGAGTGAATGAGGTGAAGTTTTTGGGTGTTATCATTGATGACAAACTGACATGGAAACAACACATAAATTCTGTAAGAATAAAAATAGCTAAATCGATAGCAGTACTGTACAAAGTCAGAGACCTATTGAATGATAAAGCTCTGTATTTGTTGTATAACACAATCATTGTTCCACACTTAATCTATTGTATTGATGTTTGGGGGAATGCGTGTAAAACAATCACAAAGCCTATTTTTGTATTACAGAAAAGAGCTGTAAGAATTATCACTAGAAAGCATTACCGTCATCCATCAAGTACATTATTTTATCAACTAAAATTACTGAAGTTCCATGATTTGGTAGACTATAATATTTTATCAGTTATGTATAGAGCTCAAAATAATGCATTACCTTTAAATATCCAAATGCACTTTGTTAAAAGACAAAGTTGTTATAATCTTAAGGGAACAGAGTTGTTTGTAAAACCACAATTCAGAACCAGTTTGAAGGGACGTTCTACCTCAATTCAGGGAATTAGATTATGGAATGGCTTGGAGAATGTAGTTAAAAATGCCAAGTCAATGTTTACATTTAAAAAAATGATCAAAACAAATATGTTAAAAAAATATATGTGAAATAACGTAATGTGTATTGTATTAGTTAGAAAATTAGAAAGTGTTAGTCATTTTGTACTGTATTAGTATTAGTTAGAAAACTAGAAAGAGTTAGTCATTTTGTACTGTATTAGTATTAGTTAGAAAATTAGAAAGAGTTAGTCATTTTGTACTGTTGGTTGAAGAATATTATTGTTTAACCTGATTGTTGGAAAAAGTTGGTTGAAGATTATTATTGTTTACATGGTTTGACTACTGTTGTTTAATCTGATTGTTGGAGATAAGGGGCAGATATAATAAGATTTATTCTTCTTTCTGCCACCTTTCATTTTTTTACATTTTGTACACTATCATTATGAGATTGCCTTGTATTGTTTCTTTTGTAAAAAAAATGAACAAATTTAATAAACATAAACATAATAAACATTTTGAGAGTGATGTTTTATGTTCTTTTATGATCTTTATGTGTTATCTTTATGATCGTTATTGTGTTGAATATTCTCACTCGTCTAGGACATGATCAAATCAAAAAAGGCGTTCAATACAAGATCAACTGGACTTTATTTGTTACAGAAGACGTTTCGACCTCTATCCAGAGGGCTTTTTCAATTCTATGAACAGTCTGTGTGCGTGTGGAGTTGTCACAGTCTTAGGAATCACGCACCAGCATATGTAAATTGCAAGCTGAGGTAACACATACATATAAATTGACATATCACACCTTAACAGTAGGGGGTTCCCTTGAGGTCTCTGACAAAAGACACACAACTGTATGTAAATTGACAAAAACACACCTCACAACCCAACAACAGAGATTTCTCTGTGTTGTTGGGTTGTGAGGTGTGTTTTTGTCAATTTACATACAGTTGTGTGTCTTCTGTCAGAGACCTCAAGGGAACCCCCTACTGTTAAGGTGTGATATGTCAATTTACATGTATCTGTTACCTCAGCTTGCAATTTACATATGTTGGTGCGTGATTCCAAAGACTGTGATAACTCCACACGCACACAGACTGTTCATATAATTGAAAAAAGCCCTCTGGATAGAGGTCAAAACGTCTTCTGTAACAAATAAAGTCCAGTTGATCTTGTATTGGACGCCTTTTTTGATTTTATGATCTTTTATGTTGACTTGTTTTATAAACTTAGATGGTTTAAATTTGATGTGATGGGTCACAAATTTTTTATATTCAGCTCCTTTTGTTGGACTTTAAGAATTGGATATTTGTTAATAAAACTTGAAAGATTTCATTTGTGCAATGGAGATTTATTTAGCCAACTTTAATTTCTCATTACAATGAAAGCATTTTACTTGTATTTGAAAGCTAAAAATCATGGCAAAACACACATTTAAATTGATTTATGTTCAAGCTGGACTTTTTATAAAGAAAGGGACAATGTAGTTTGGAATAGTTCACATTTTTGGTTTGGAAAAACTTAAAACATTTGAGTTTACTTTTCATAAAATTAAGTCAGAATGACATGAATTTTTAATTTAGAAGAAACTGTGTTTTGAGTAAGAGAGACTTAATTCATCAAATTAAATAAACTTAAAAAATTAAGTTGGAAAAACTTAAATAAATTACTTGTTACCAATTGAAGCAATTGGTTTGGAATGACTTAAAACATTTGAGTTTACTTTACATAAAATTAAGTCAGAATGACGTGGATTTATAATTTAGAAGAAACTATGTGTTTTGAGTTAGTATGACTTAATTTATCAAATTAAATAAACTTAAGAAATTCAGTTGGAAAAACTTAAATAAATTACTTGTTACCAACTGAAGCAATTGGTTTGGAATGACTTAAAACATTTGAGTTTACTTTACATAAAATTAAGTCAGAATGATGTGGATTTATAATTTAGAAGAAACTATTTGTTTTGAGTTAGTATGACTTAATTTATCAAATAAACTTAAAAAATTAAGTTGGAAAAACTTAAATGAATTACTTGTTACCAATTGAAGTGATTCATTTAAGTTGGATCAACTGTTTTCTTTTTAGAGTGTACCTCTCAACGAGAGATATCGCAGGAGTTTAATATCGCGAGATCTCGTACAACGAGATCTCGTTACATGCCTAATATTGAGGTAAGCTGAAAGTTTTAGTTTTTTTTATCAGTTGATTACTGACTTCTAGTGACCTAGTAACATACTAATGTTGTATAATGTTTTCTATGGTTAGGAGGTACTAGCCATGGAACTAGCTACATGCTCTGGGTTTGCTTGCTAACATTATTTCTCTTTTTTATTCAGATTTAAAACATATTTTCTTTCTGTCAGAGTTTTCACTGAACTTAACAAAGTTTTACTTCATAGACTACGTTCACACTGCAGGCAAATGCTCAATAATACCCCTATACAGTATGGTTATTTTAATATATTTAAATTTGCATTTAAATGTGTCTATTTTCAATGGGCATATATGCAGTTAAGACAGGTAGCTTAGTGCACCCCTAGTTTTTCAACATTAACAATATAATATAATCTAGTCTAAAAAAATGATTTTTGTGGGGGAGGTGGGGTTGTATACAATAGTATGTGTGGTGCAGCCTAAGCATTTGTCTTTGTTGTTGCTTTTTCTTACGCTACTTTTACTTTTATACTTTTAAGTAGTTTTGAAACCAGTACTTTTTTACTTTTACTTGAGTAAAAAGCTAGAGTTGATACTTCTACAGAAGTAATTTTAAATCCCAGTATCTATACTTCTACTTGAGTAATGAATGTGAATACTTTTGACACCACTGCTACTTACAGCAACATTTCCTAACTTTGTACTAAAACCAAAACATCATATTATTGAACATTACCCACACCTCATACGCTGTTTTGGCCCACTGGTGAGCCTCTGGACCATGAGATTTGAATCTAAACATGGTATCTTCAAAAAGGTTGCTCGTGATGTGCATAATATGAAAAATGTACTCCTCTCTTTAACTACAAAGCATCAGCGGTTGATGGCCTACCATTTTGATGGACAGAGTCTCTTCAAATCAGATATGTACATTGACAAAGTAAAAGCTATTCAGGTGTCATCTCTGGATGTCCATTAGAGAAATGCTATTAGGACAAAATTCCCACATGCTGAAACAGTCTCTGTTGCTTGTAAGGTGCAAGGGCATAACTTTAGGTCTAACATTGGGGGGGTTATGCTCTCTACCTATTTATTTATCGAATAAATAACTTTTTTTATGATTCAGGATATTTTAGGGTTAAATATATTGTAATGCTTTTACCGTGATTTACTGTGATTTACTTACTTTCCTGTTTTCTCTGTATTTATTCTGCTCCTTTTTTGTTCCACATAGGTTCAACAAGTAAGAAAAAAACTCACTATTTTTCTGCATTTTTTCAGCCATAACACATATTTTACATTTTTAAGATTTATTATATAACATACCTCAATTTCACAATTTTCAAAGAGTGTGTATTTACCTGGTTCACTACAGTTTAACTAGGAAAAATTACAACAAATGATTCAAATACAGCCATAATATGACAAGAGCAGAGTAAAACCCTGCATGTCACCTTCAGCAATTATGCTTAAATGTTCATATTGTGTAAATTGAAATCATATTAAAGTTACCTAAAAACAAGAGAGTTACAACTGTGTATTTAACCAGTTCATTTCAACTGTGTTAAAGCACTTGCAAGACTATGGCAGTTTCAAGGCGATTACCATAATACCCCCAAAACAGCCAAAAGGTGCACTTTGTTTTCTTTCAAACACCGTTTGAATTTTTCTGATAGCCCAAACCGTTGCAAAGTTACGGTAAGGCAAAGTTAGCGTGTGGAAAACGTGTCCCCGGCTGCTGCTGGAGGGGGGAGGAGGAGGGGGAGGCTGAGAACCGAACGGCAGCTTTTACGCAGAGAGCAATCTCATCAGAAACGAACACATGAATCAACAGAGCGCTGCGCTTGGCGACCCCCCAGTGCACATGCGCCAGTGGCACTTTCACCAACCTGCCACACGATGCGGGGGGGGGGGGTACTTCATAGTGTGTTTTATGAGTGTGGACAAAGTCAAACACTAAAGCTGTTTAGAAAAACACTTGATTTCTAAACTTAAAAATATTTAGATCACAGATCAAAAGTTTAAACTAAGAGAATGTATCATTTTAAGGGAAAAATATGTTGTTTCAAAATTTCATAGCATCAACAAATCCCCAAAAAGTTGGGACAAATCCATTTTTCCCACTGTACCGTAAGTGGACCCCTTACCGATAGCCTTGGCCCCTCCTCGGCCCCCCCAGCAATAAAAGTCTAGCTCCGCCACTGGTCCAGAGCAGCGCAGCGCTTAAACTGGCAGAGAGAGACAGAGACAAATCCGAAAGCCACGCGACAGTTTGGAGAGCAGAGGAGAGAGACAAACATTTCAGCCACGGAGGTGAGGCAGGCAAACTGCCATGCGCGCGCACTCCGCGGGGGGTGCGCGGGTGCGGCCGGTCCCGCTGCCGCTGCGGGGGAGGGGGGAGGGTCTGCGGCCGGTCCCCCTCCCACCGCTGGTGATAAGGAAGAGAAAGCGGAGGTGGAGGTGCATGGAGAAATAAAAGGTGCACTCCGCGCGCACTTCCAGTTAATCGGGGAGCTTGAAATTATGCCATTTTATTGAGGGTGTTATATTGACTGGATCCAATTATTGAGGGGGTTATAACCCCCCCATCCCCCGTGTAAATTACGCCTATGGTAAGGTGCAGCTGTTTGGAACAGAATATGCTCAAAACATGATTGTCACGTCTGGGTACAGCTATGGACAGCCAGAGTTTTTCAAGATATTGAACATTGTAGTCCACTCTGGTAAAGTGTCTTTCCTGTCAAAAAAAGTCATGGCCTGGTACTGTGAACATTATAGATCATTTGAGCTTGAAGACACAAACTATGGGGAATTTACTATTGTTGATGCAGAGGAGTTAAACCATTACTGTCCTTTGACAGCTTATTCTGTTGGAAGAAAGCTGTGGGTGACACTGAGGGCAAATCCTTATTAAAGGCAAAAAAATGGTAAGTATTCATTAAATATATATCTATATAGCAGATGCACTTCATATAATAATCATGTTTTTAATGTAGAGTGTTGTGAATTTTTGTGTTTGGCAGGCACTTCTGCTTCGTGTTGTGATTTCAGAAGATGAAGCACGGCGTGTCAATTTCTCTGAAGTTCCTGACTCAGTGGACGCCCTGATTGATGCCATAAAAGAAAAACTGAAGCTTCAGGGGGATTTTTTGTTACAGTTTGAAGACCCTGATTTCCAAAATGCACTCTGCGATTTGTCTGAGATATCAGAATTACCTCAAAACCGTGCAGTCCTACACATCAAATGGAAGAAAACATCTCAGCCAGAAGAAAATGACAGCCTGCCTCTTGGGTCCCTATCTTCTCTGGACACTTTAAGCCAAAACTTTTCAGCAAGTTCCACATGCAACATTTCATCCTCTGTCTCAAGGTATTTACGTAGTGCATCAGAGTGGCCAAATCCATTTCCTATCCCAAGTCTGTCTCTTAATGTAGAACTGAAACTAAGAAAAGGGAATGAGTCGTATGAAAATACCAAAATTGGCATGGATGTGTCAAGAGATATAAAGATGGAAATTCTGGACAAAATTGCCCAGGTAGCTTTTGACTTGAAGGCTTATCCAGATCATGATGGACTTGAATCCATTGCTTGTGCTTTGATACTCAAATACCCTTGCCTCACAGAACCTGGTAAAGGAAAAGGTTATGAAGGATGGCTGGTCAGCATTAGGAACAAGCTAAATAATTACAGAGCAAAGTTGCGAGAGGCAGGTTGCAGTGAAGTCTCTGTTAACAAGAAACGGAAAGCAGATGGAGACACAACTAAATTCACTCTGAAAAGACCTAAGTGTGGAGAGGTTAACCATGTTCCTGAACACCCAGAGCAGCACAATGATGCCTCACTTGAGGAGGAAAGACTTCTTTTAGTGGAAGCTACCAAGAAGGCACATGTGGGCAATTCTGTCATCAGCAAGAAGATGGATTTAACTGTCTTCCCACTTCATGAATGAAGAGGTGCTCTTTGAGTCTGTAAGAACTATGTCATCTCTGAGTAGTTCTAGATTCAAATGCTCTTGAACCAAGGTTTCATTGAAAGCTTGGATGATGGCTGAATAATCTGTCCCAGAGGACAGTACAGCGTACTCGGTGTGTGATCCTTGGATCTGTACACCGTCTTCTACCTGAGGTAGGAAGTGTGAGTCTGCCCCCCTTTTGTTTAAGGAGGGGTCCTCAAAATCAGTAACAATGAAGTCCAAGTGACTGTCAGAGTGTTGTAGACTGTCACCTTGTGGGCTCAGATGTCCTTGAACCAAGACTTCACTGCAAGCTTGGCTGTATGCCGAATTATCTGTCCCACAGGACAGTACAGCGTCATCGGTGTGGGACCCTTGGATCACCACACCTCCCTCTACCGGTGGTAGGTAGTGTTCAGTGAGTGCTGAAGGTGTCAGCTCGCAGAGGAGGTCCTCGTGATGGGCCAGAGTCTGGTCCAACTGTTGAGTCTCCTCTGTCTCACCTGTAGTTGAAGGTTCACTTACCGGGTCTGTGGTCTCGGTTGGGGAATCCCATGTGACCTCAGCGGTACCTGTTGTTAGACAGTCAGTGTCCTGACCTTGAGGAGGTACCACGATTGGCAGTGGACTGCTCACTGTGGCCCACATTGTCTGATTGCCATAATTTATAATCGCTTCAAAGCGATTTATAAAATCTTGGCCAACCACAAATGGAGCCCGGAGTGAGTCAAGATCAGACACATATACCGGGTGGTATAGTGACATCTCGCCAATCTGCATGTGAACCATGGCTATTAGGGTTGTTCTCGTCTTTGCGAGGCCCAGTTGATCACCATAAGTGTCTTTCACAAAGGGTATTTGCCTGTCAACATCGTTAGCGGCGGTCCTTAGCTCCTCAAACAGTTTGGCTGACATGATAGACACGTCTGAGCCGCTAACCAGGAGCGCTTCTTGCGCGAGGACCCCTTCCAATGTGAGTGGCAGGTAAGCTCTCTTAGCTATCCCCCTTTTTATAAAGTTACACAGAAACCGTTCAGGTTTTTCCACACGTGTCTGTGTACGTGTGACTCTGTCTGTGTAATCGTCGTCGCTGTCAGCATCATGATGGCTGTCTGCCTCATGACTTTCAGGATGCGGATTTTCAGCAATTTGTTTACTGCCAGCATCTATGTCAGTGTTGACGTTGTTGTTGTCAACAGTGTGCACTGAGTTGTTGCAAAAGGCAGTGCTGCGCGTCGCTTCATCAGGATGAACAACGTTGTTTGTGTTATCATCAAGGACAACGTCACACGTTGTGTCAGCTTGGTCAACCACTGTAACATTCGAATCATTTGACAAACAAACCACATCCTCAGTCACGTCCTCGCGCGGAGGCGCCGTTCCCATAATCTGGAGCATGTGTGACTCATTGCATGTCTTTGTTTTGAGAACTGATTCATTGTTTTTAGAAAGGACGGGAGACCGAAAGCAAGCTATGTCTAGCACTTTTCCTTCGAAACAAAAACAGTTCAAACAAATACGAAGGATTGTTCCTTCAACTTTAGACACTTATTCTGCCTAGAGCAGACAGTTCAAAGCACGATCATTCTGAGATGTTCTCTTAACTTTGTCATATTTAAAATATACCAGCTTGGTAAAATCATCATTGAAATGACAAAAATACTGTTTGATCAATTCTGAATTAACACACATTAAAGAGAAAGTTCAATCTGATTAATTAGTGTCCATTAATTCATAATAATTGTTAACCAATATAGAGTCCACTTGTCCTTGAGAAACTCCTTGAGAGTTTCAAGAAGGTGTAACACTGAGAGTTTCAGAGAGATGTGGAGAGGCCCATATCCCATACGGACATGAGAGTGCTGTATCCCTACACCTACTTCTATTTCAGAACGTACAATGTACGGTCTTCTAAGACCCCCTTGCTAGTATACAGTCTATGATAATTAGCAAATTCCTTGAGCTTCTAAGATCTGCCTTCTTGTTGGAGTTATTTATGCATCGTGTGTATTTACATGCCCTCCTAAATTGTCAATTTGAAATTATTAAGCTCAGTGGCTCATTTATTCAAAGTAAAATGTGGGCTCTTTCATTTTGGCCTGTTGTTTGTTGTGAAATAGAAATATATGTATCTTTGTGTTTTCTTTTATTATGAAGGAGTCTTCACACGGCGTTCAAAATGATCAAATTTCTCTCATAGAATGGTAAGGGTTTTCTGAGAGGAGACAGAATAGTGAGCATGTGCTCATGTGAGGCTTTGGGACTTAAGGAATGCTTGAAAGTGGATCTTTTCTTGTCTCTGAGAGGTTTATGGCAGTGCCTTTTGTCAGTTTTATGACTTCACATATTTTATGACTGGCAAGGAGACACTGGTCTCTTTGTTCTGGGTGTAAGCCACACTTCCCCCATCAGCTTCATGTGAAGAAAGGAGTCCAGCTCTGAAAACTGTGTTCACTTGAAGGCGCAGAGAACATGGTTGCATAAAACGTAGTAAAACAATTAATACCTTGATCATAAAGCACTTGTGCATTAATTATATAATAATTGTGAAGTAGTTTTCAATCAGATTAAAAGTAGAACTGTGTAAAGTCAGCCTGTATAAATAAAGGTTGAATGAATGAATATTATCCTTCACTCTTTTACCAAAAAAGAGTTCAGCCAGCTGAAAAAACAAATGGTATTTCCTCTATTAGTTAAGGGGGAGGGAAAATGCCCCACCAGAGAGAGACAAAGAGGGTCTCGGTGGAAGGCAGGAAATATCCTGCAGGAGTATATAAACTTGGGTATCCTCCTCCAGGGGAGAACAGAGAAGTAGCCCACGGATCAGGTTGTATCTCCTCTCCCCCTCCTCTCTCCCTGTCTCTCTCTCCCCCTCCTCCCTTCTTTTGTCTCTCTATCTCTCTCTCTCACTGTCCACGTCTTTTAAAACAAATGTAATGGCTTTTAGAAAATAGAACAAATGTATTCTGTGACTTTTAACTTATGATTAATTAAACTGGTTTGGAACTTTAAGTGAGCGTCTGTCATGTGTGTGTATCTCTCCTTCCTGTTCCAAAGTGAACCAAAAAACGAATTCTGGGACGGATAGTTTCTTACGTCAACAATTTGGAGGTTCCTACCGAGATTGGTTGCACGCGCGGACAGGAAAGGATGAGCCGGAGTCCAGAGCACTGATGACCGGTCACCTCTAAAGAAGGTAAGCAGATTCCTGTTTAAACGAAATCTGTGATTGGAAATTTTATAGGCAAATTTTACTCAGTGTATTTGGACTCAATTAAAAGTGGAATTATAAGTTTCCAGCCAAGACTCCAGATCCCAGAGTAAAAACACGCAATGGTCGAGCCAACCAAATGCCGACGGGCGTTTGGAACAGAGGGAAAGGGGTTCTAGGATAAATAAATAATTTATCCGCCGCCGTTTCCTGTAACTCTGAGACCGAGTTCACTGTTAATCTCGTTAGGTTTGTGGCTAACTATAAAAACAGTGTCAATTAAATCCACTTATAATTTGACTTATGATTAGTGGAGGCGGGATCTGGTGAGGTAATGTATTTGTATATTACCATTCGTAAATACGTTATAATACATTAGGAATGAAGGCATTGAAATATAAAACCCACAAATAAATAAGATGAATAAAGTGTGGGACTGAGTGAAGAAAAAATTTAAACCCACAAACAAATAAAATAAATAAAGTGTGGGACTGAGTGAAGAAAAAATATTGAGGAAAACGCGCTGACTTTCGCTGATAAAATAATCTGATAAGAGTTCCGGGACCAGATAAAAATAGAATAGAATTAGTCACAGAATACTAAATCCTTTTTTATGTTCTAAAATAATGGTTTCCTGCCATGTCACGTCAGCTTGCCTGCCTCACCTGCGTGACTTCTCTCTGCTCTCCAAACTGCCGTGGCTCTCTTTGTCTTTCTCTCTCTGCAGCGCTGTGCTGCTCTGGACCAGTGGCGGAGCTAGACTTTTATTGCTGGGGGGGCCGAGAGGGGGCCAAAGCTATAAGTGGTCCACTTACTACTGCACAGTGGGAAAAATGGATTTATCCCAATTTTTTTGGGGGGATTTGTAGACGCTATGAAATTTTGAAACAACATATTTTTCCCTTAAAATGATACAGGCTCTCAGTTTAAATTTTTGATCTGTGATCTAAATATTTTTAAGTTTAGAAACCAAGTGGTTTTCTAAACAGCTTTAGTGTTTGACTTTGTCCACACTCATAAAATACACAATGAAGTACCCAAAGAAAAAAAATATATATATATAACAATAAAAAAAATATATATATACCGGTAAACTTAAATGGTACATATCGCCCCTTGCTGCTTTGAGCATGTAACAGTCACAAGACTACATTGAAATAAGAAATATAAAATATGATAGAAATACATTTCTGTGTTTATTTTATTTCTATCCAAGACATTATGATGAGAATGACTATATATTTAATATAGGCGGATAGAGTACAGTATCTGTTTACAATTCTGGTTGGTGGTGTGCCTCGTGATTTTTTCAGTGAAAACACAGTGTGCCTTGGCTCCAAAAAGGTTGAAAAACACTGGTCTAATGAAAATAAACAGTTTAAGTTAATTAGAATGATTTAAAAAAAATAAAAATAAATAAATAGCTAAGCAAGAGCATAGTTTTGCTAAATTAGGCTGAAAAGTTGGATTAAAAATGTAGAATTAGCTGAAAAAGCTGAAACAGGCTATATACAGAAATTAAGTAAAATACCTTGATATCACAATATTTTTTGCCTCAATAAAACCACGGTCCTACTTGTTATTTATTTAATTGTTCCCATATATATCTTTAAAAATAGGAGTTGAAACTGCATATTTCTTGGTGCATTTGTGTGTACAACTGGACCAGTGCTCTGTTTTTATTTTTTTTATTTATTATATAGACGTTTTAATAAGATATAACACCGTTGCGACTGTTGCTCGCTGCTCTCAAAGCCTCTACTCAGAGGAGCGAGAGCCACGCGTCTTCTCCCTGGCTCCCCGTTCTGCTGTGTTACCTTTGAAGTTCTTTCTGTTGACCCAGGGCTCGGTTCTGTTCCAGCTTTGTTGCGTGAAGCACTGGGAGCACGCGCGCTCAGAGCTCTGCCTTTCTGAACTCCCGACCCACGGGGAGAGAAAAAAGAGAGGGGCAGATCTTCCCGGAGCTTCTGCTAAAATATGTTATAAATCATGAAATAACACATTTAGCGTTATTTCTCTACAATATAAATAAACGCTCCTGCATTGTTTTTTAAATAAACAAATAAATATTAATGGCGATGCAATTTGAAAACATGGTGGGTCATGGACGAATTCAAGAACAGAGGGAGGAAAATAATGATTACTGTATTTTTAGCCTGTATGACATATTTATGGATTGTTTTTTCTTCTTAAACTTTTCACAAGTTATCTGAGGATTACAATATGAAACAAACATCGAGGCGCTGAGATTAGAATAAAGTTTTATTTAGATACAGCAGTTTAATAGAGTAAAAAAAACGTAGTCCACCTCCTCATGGTGCTGGGTTCCTGAAACACAAAAATAAACGTTACATTAAAACGGGTTACACTTCTCCATTTTAACAGGACTAGATCATTTTCTACAGCGTGAATGTGGGTGAAATGAAAAAAAAATAGAACTTCAGCTCAGCTCTGAACGAGGGTCTGGTTTTAACCAGGCTAGAAGGCCTCAGGATTGTACGGTTTTTTGAATAAACAAATAAAATATTTGCGGACAGTTCGAGACAAATTAATTAGGGCCGAATGAACCGTCACAGCTGGAAGGATTGATCAAAAAAGATTATGACATTCTATCTCAATAATTTTAGGTTATAACACTTAAACAACGGGAAAGTTGGAAAATTGCAGTGAACCTCCCGTTAGCATAGCATATGCCTAACAGCGGACATTTTATAACTTTGTAACGGTAGACGGCTCACATCGGATTCGCTAACAAAGCGTACAGTGGCGAGTCGTGTAGATAAACAATATCGACTTTAAATAATCCAAATTTAGTTTTTGTAGACGAACTTAGCAGCTAACAGCAAAGCTAACGAGCCATAGGTCCGACGTGGTTTACGAGATGTAGTTTTATAATTTGTGTATAGGCTGTGAGGATATAGAACCGAACGCATCATACTTGTATTTCCCAATATAAGAAGCAGAGAAAGTGGATTACCAATTTGGAAGACGTACTTTTGTGAATAGATCCAGTGAATGTCCACGTCGTCTTGTGAGCGGACGCAAAAGACAGTCGTTTCCTGTACAGCCTGAGCAGGGTTGCCAGGTGAGAAATGTAGGATTATCGTACACCCATTATAAACAAAATAATAAGTACTGTACTGTAGCGTCTGACAGGCACTCACAGCTTTGTGGCGTCAGTACTGGGGGGAACCATAGACAATACGCATTATTGTCTGGTGGTAATTAATGAGCTCAACAGAAAGTCTTCTGTCACATTTAGAAAAGCAGGATTAGCTGGAATTCCAAGACGCCTTCAGGGTTAAAAAAAAAAAAACTCCGACAGACAGTTGCGACAGGCTGATGAAAACCGATCACAACTACACGTTTACAGAATGGCGAAATTATTGTATTTTTGGCCTTTGTCGGGATTATTGATCGTACAGAGGGCAAAATTATCGTACAAATACGAAAATTATCGTACAGCTGGCAACATTGAGCCTGAGTATAATGGAGACCCCTGATGGACGAAAAAAGGTACTGCAGACAGGAGCATAATAATTTCTAGAAAAAACCAAAAACAGGTCGGAGTCACTTTATTTTTTAATTTAGTCATCCAGTTGGGTTATTCGTTCTGAAACATTTAATAAAAGTAAAGGGATGCAGGTACAGAGTTTAATAACTGTTTGGAGTCAGATGAATAAAAGAAGAGGACAGATTGGGGTTTGAAGAATAAATAATAATAATAATAATAGTAATGAATTCAATTTATAACGCACTTTTCATTAATGGAAATCTCAAAGTGCTAAGGAGGGAGTAGCCCTCACAGACAGGTCTTAAATGAATACATATTTATAGATGTGGAAAATGGATTTAAAATTCATTCATTTCTAAATTTTGATGCACTTTTAACATGCAGGAAAGGGTTTTAACAGAACTGTTTTTTTGTATGTCCAGAAGCTCAGATTTAGCTTTTTTAGATTTCTCTACATGGATTATGGAGCATGCATCAGGGTATTTAACAAAACAGTTTGTTGAATAAATGTTTTAAAACGTGCAATCACTGATCATTTCTTTAATATGTAATGCACTTAAATGTTAAACTGAGTACAAATGTAAAAGGACAATTAATTTAATGTTAATATTTTTATAATTTCTTTATTCTTTGCACTAATATAAAGACAAAAGTGGACTTTTGGAATGAGTATTCTGGTCTGACCCCCTTGAGATCAGATTAAGCTGTATGCGGCCCCCAGATCAAAATGAGTTTGACACCCCTGGATTAATAGTTATATACCTGGAACAACAGGCCAAAATGAACTAGCCCATATTTTTACTTTGAATAAATGAGCCACTGAGTTTAACAATTTCAAATTAATAACTTAGGAGGGCAGATCTTAGAAGGCTCAAGGAATTTGCTAATTATCATAGACTGTATACTAGCAAGGGGGTCTTAGAAGACCGTAAATTATATTTTCTGAAATAAAAGTAGGCTACAGTATTTTTTGATTTCAGGGTTAAATTGATTATTTCACTTTTAGGTAAACTAATGTTTTGGATCTGTTGTGCAGATCAGATTAAAAGATGCCTCCGTCGAAGGTTCCATAATAAAGATTGTTAACAGAAAATTAATTTGATCCTGGTCTG
>JBBPBX010064433.1:0-13644 GCA_038048925.1 Garcialebias charrua | reverse complement strand
CGATTAACGCAAACCACCAAGACTGAATTAAGTGCACTTTGAAAACCATATGAAAGAATATGTGTACTTGATTAGCAACATGGTGGCCATTGGCATCAGAAGCATTTGTAATGTGGTGGGGGAGAGACACTAGTGGGGGGTCTGGGGGGTCCTCGCCCAAAAAATGTTTGAAAAAAGTAGATGTCATTTCCTGCCTTCTGGTGTATTTTAACTTTTTTTTTTTTTTTTTTACATCTAGTTTTACCTATACAACACTTGATTCAAACACTATTTTAGAGTTAATGGCATATCAAGAAGTAGCCTGACCAACAGCACTCCTTGTGTGAATAGAGCATGCTCAGCTTCTCTCACGCATCCTAGTCTGTCTAAGAAACATAGTGCAGCCTAAGTTAAGTTTTAGGAAAAAAATCACTAGCCAATATGAAATGATAATAATAATAATCACTCCTTCTTACCAATGGCCTAAAGCAATATGATCATCCATCATATTTATTGGTAACTTAAAATACCTACCGGTAATTAAAACTCCAGTAATGAACTAAGTCTACTGTAACCTTACCCAGTTGTAGGGTCAAGAGACATGTAGCATTAACACATTATGAACAATGTTCAGGAATTGTTTCTAAGAACATTATCAAATATTTTACGTGAACGGTAAGATCACTTCGCACACAAGGAAATGTAACCAGGGTGAGCTAACCTCAGACAAACAAACAAACAAACAAAGATAGCTGTCATGGTGGAGGTAGTGAAACTCACGGCGTTACTTGAGGCATTTAGTGAGGCCTTTCTGCCTTATCAGCCAGCATTAAAAAATCCTTTGTAAAAACTTAAAGGTGCAGTCTGCAGTTCTGTACATGTAGTGCAGTCTCTAAGTTGTCTAAAATATATTTTGAACATATTTCTTCACTCTGTCACTATCTCCTGACAGACTGATGTCAGACAAAGTATAATCTCTGAAAAAAACTATAGGGTGGTAAATATGAATTTCTAAAAAGCCACCGTGACCCACCATCAACCAGCCAATAAAAACAGAGCTTCTCACTTCTCACGCTCCTTACGCCAAAAATACACTACATGCGTTCCGGCTCCACCCCGCTCCGGTCCGACCTCCGCAGCAAATACGCACCCATTATAATCAATGACAGAATTTACACTGTCTCCGCACGGCGGCGGCGAGCTGCGCCGAGCGGACGGCAGTCCGTCAAAATTAGAAATTTTTCTATTTCTGCCGGACGCCGGAGCTGTGCCGGAGTCAACTTTTGAAGATTACGTCGCACCAACAGGAAAAGGAACGAGCACAACTTCCGTATTTACAAAATAAAATCACCACGGGCGGACTTAATCCTAGCTCTATACGGATTTATTTGTACAAAAATGCTGTCAAACTATCATTTATGACTACGCCTACAAACGCAATACAATAAATAAATAAATAAATAAATAAAGTATTTTATTCTGAAATGTAATACATCACTTCCTGTTGCTCAAACCATGTCCTGTCGCTCATTTACGAGAGAAGATCAAGGCAGCAGTCTCTACTGTTGTTCTCCTTCTTCCACCGAATGAATTGTTTTGTTCTGACTTACTTATTTATCACTTGATTTATCGCGCGATCTCGCAATTCCCGCGCATGCGTCTCGGAGCGGCGCATCCAGGCGGACCTGAGCGGAGCGGAGGTAGTGGAAATTGGACTCGCTCAGCTGCGACCTGCGGAGCGGGCGGAGCCGGACCGCATATAGTGTATTTTTGGCGTAATACCCCCCCCCATTTGATTTGAAAACGTATTTATTATTTGTGTGATGGGCTTATTGCAGAGTGATTGTATTTTATGAGAGACGAGGGGAAGGGATCCAGGGAGCAGGATGAGCGCTTCATTTTCTTGATGATGGTCTTCACCTCACTCCGAACAACTTCATCAAAGCTGCTCAGGGATCCAGAATGCAGACGGGTAGATGGCAAACGAAGATCAGGGAGGCTGTGGAGCTGAGATCTGATAGCGTCAACTTTGTTTTTAAAGAATTAAAGGAACAGGTTGCATTTTTGAACAGAGTCCTCATGAGTTTGTTTAATGGGATTAAGCAGATGAGATATTGTGGAGAAGAACTGTTTAGAGTTTCCAGGGCAGTTGTTGATGATGTTGGAATACTATTTTGAGCGTGCTTCTTTAAGATAATAGGCGTAGGCTATTGAAACTCCATTCCAGACGCTTGGAAAACAGCCTTTGTTCTTTCTTTGCTGAAGGGAGGTGACCCCACCTGACTGAACAACTATCGACCAGTCTCTAAACTCTGCATTTTAGCCAAGGTTTTAGAAAAAGTGATAAACTCTCAAATCAAAAATTATCTGGACTCATTTAACATCTTACCTCTCCATCAATCTGGTTTCAGGAAACAACACAGCGCAACGACTGCTTCACTGAAGGTTCTTAAGGACGTTGTTGAAGCATCGGATGCTAAGGATTATTGTGCTGCACTTTTCTTAGACCTGTCTAAAGCTTTTGACACTGTGGATCATAACATCTTGTGTCATATGCTGGTGAAGTATGTGTTACCTCAGCTTGAAATTTACATACCCGGTATGTTGGTGCGTGACTCCTAAAGCCTCCGATATAGTTGACGCGTCGCATAGGGCGCGCGGCCAAAGTGACGCAATTGCGAAGTCCCCGCCCCCGCGCTTTGGCCAGCGCGTTGGTTTCGCGCATGGTCGTGCACCTCCCAGATTTTGAAGCTCCGCAAGCCTAGCGCGCGCGCTGAATTGATTGACAGGTCGGGTGTGGACCTCACCGACAGCCTTCACGCCAGATTCTGCAGCTGTTTGCGCCGCTGTGGTCGTGGAAACGGGGTCGCGACGCATGGAGGAATGTTTTGTGACACAAAATGTATTAAATTCTCCTTCATTCCTGATCTGGAGTCGGACTTTTCTTTTGTTTTTTCGCCAAAACTCACGTGATCGCTTTCTCCTCCGCTGACTCCATGCATTAAAACCGCAAATAAAGACAACAGTTCAGCACGCGAGCAGAAAGCTATTTGTTTTTGTTGTGTGACGTCAAACAGTTCTTCTTCTACGGTAGATTTCTTCTTCTACACCCTTTCTTGCAACATATGCACAGGTTTTAGAGGGTACTGCCACCTGCTGGTCAGTAAAAGAACAGCACTTTGCCAAGCGCTGCCGTGCCACACTATAAACGCATGCACAGTGCGCGCGCAGCACGTGCGCTCCAGCTTGCGGACCAAAGCGCGACTATATCCGAGGCTTAAGACTGTTATAACTCCACGAGCACACAGTCTGTTTCATTGAATTGATAAAGCTCCTCGGATGAGAAGCGAAACGTCTTCTGTAACAAATATAGTCCAGTTGATCTTGTATTGAACGCCTTTTTTTATTTTATCTTGTGTCATAAGCTCTCAGAAATTGGTTTCTCAGATCACACCATTGGTTGGTTCTCTAACTGTCGTTCAGATCGGAGGCAATGTGTTCAACATAATGGTACTTCCTCCAGTTATTTAACAGTCAACAATGGTGTACTACAAGGCTCAGTATTAGGACCCACCCTCTTTACAATCTACATAGGTAATGTAGGTCAGAGCATCCCTGATGCATCCTTAAGCCTCCGGTATACTCGGGCAGACGTGAGTCTGCGGAGGTCTGCATGGACCGGATTAGAATCAAAGAGGACACCCGCAGGGCATGTCCGTGCAAAGCTCATTCTTTACGACCACGTACGCACACTCTGTGTCGCACAATAAACTGCCTGGCAACGGACTGTTTTGTGTGCAACACCAATGTATCAAATTCCCCTTCTTCGGGCGGCCGTGGCGTAGTGATAATGGCAGTCGTCCATCGGAAGGTTGGAGGTTCGAATCCCGGTTCCCCACACCATGTGTCGTTGTGTCCCTGGGCAAGACACTTAACCCCGAGTTGCTCTCGGTAGGACTGGATGGCACCTTGCATGGCAGTCTGCCGCTACTGGTGTATGAATGTGTGTATGAATGGGTGGATGGTTGGTATTGTAAAGCGCTTTGGGGCCCCTCATAGGGGGCTGGAAAGCACTATATAAATAAGCTCCATTTACCATTTACCATTCTTCATCCCTGATCTGTTTTAATGGCTTTTCTTTTTTTTTTCAAGAGGCAAGTGATCTCTTCTTCCTCCTCCATTGATGCCATGACTGAAATGGTAAGAAATGAAGGAATTTGTCACAAGCAAATTAAAATCAGGTCCAGCATGGCAGCAGGATGATTTGGAGATTTCCTGGTGAGCTGGTCTAATGTGTGGGCTGCAGGGCCAGTGCTCCCTGTTTTTATTTTTATTTTTTACTTTTTATTAACAACATATAAACACAGAACACAGCTGTGGTTGGGGCTGCCAGCTCTTTTTTTTGGTGACCTATCAATCAATCCAGTAGGCGTGTCAGCAAATGACCAATCTGCGACCTCAATTTGTCCCCAAGGTAAACGCCCCTTGCCTGCGGAGCTGGTCTGCAGCCACTCAGGTGGACACTCGAGTATGAAGTCTTAACCCTCTGTGGACTGTGCGCGTCAAGTCCGCACAGAAAAAGGTCTGCACAAGTATACTAGAGCCTTTACTAGTCTATACTGATAACACAGTTGTTTATTGTCGAGCTAAAACAGTTGCTAAGGTTCTCCAGCTTTTGCAATCCGCTTTTGACATCATCCAGTCAGAATTGTTATGTCTCAAACTTGTCCTAAATGCTGATAAAACCAAAGGGATGCTGTTTTCAAACAAGAAGTTGGTCCCAGCAGTTCCTTTGATTTTGTCTTCAAATGGTGTTCATCAGTGGTGGGCACCGCTAATTAAAAAATTAGTTCCACAATTTCTAAAACGCTTATTAATTTTTTTAGGTCCACAATTTCAAAAGCACAAATGTCTTATGAAAATTAGGGGAAGCTAATCTAATCCGCTATTTATATATTTCTATATTANGATTGGGAGCCCATCGAAGCTGGTCAGAGCTGCGAGTGTGAGCGAACTGCCCGCACCTCGAAGACTCCGCTGGAAATGCCCTCCAGAGATCCTCAAACTCATCTCTGCCTCTGACGAGAAACTCGAGAGGTCGGTCCGTCTTCAATCTCTACGACTGAACAAATATGTTCCTTTAAGCATGATGCAAACTTTTTCTTCACCAGACTGGTGAAAAATCTGGACATGTGTGTCCAGAAGTTCTACGACTACGGGAAAGAGTTCATCAAGAAGCAGAAGATGAGTCCCGACGCCTACATCCAGGTTGCACTGCAGCTGGCATTCTACCGGTGAGAAAACGATGAATCTGATCATTCTGCTGATCAGATTAACCCTGGCTTCATGTCTATGGATGTTCTGTAGGTGTCACGGTAGACCAGTGTCCACCTACGAGAGCGCTTCTATACGTCGTTTCTGCCAAGGCCGAGTAGACAACATTCGCTCAGCCACACCTGAAGCTTTGGCTTTTGCAAAAGCAATGACTGATGGGAAGCTCAGTTCAAGTGTAAGATGTTTTATTACTGATGCTACACTTGTGCTCTCACCAATGATCTACTGAGATGGAGCTTTTTTTTCCCTTCTATATCACTACTAATTTTAGATCAGTTTGTGTTAATGTACTAATTGTAATTAAAAACCTCTAAACCACCTAATGTTTATTGTCTCTGTGCAGGACACAGAGAAGATGGAGATGTTGCACGGTGCCATAAATGCACAAACAAAATATACTATTCAGGTAAGTGTTTTCTGACTGGAGGTATAAATACTGCCGTGTTTTCTTGCTGTATAAATTAAATATTATTTAACCTGCTCTTCAGGCAATCACAGGGATGGCAATAGACAATCACCTTCTGGGATTACGGGAAATCGCACGCGAACTTAAAATAGAGAAGCCAGAAATCTTCAGAGATGAGGCCTATCTGATCAGTAACCAGTTTGTTCTCTCTACAAGTCAGGTAATTTTTAAAACTTTTGGCTCCTGAAACTATCCAACCAGTTAACTGTCTATGTTCTGTAGGGTTGCTCTAATACCCTGATGCATGCTCAATAATCCAGTTAGAAAAATCTAAATAAGCTAAGTCTGGTCCTCTGGACATTCATAAAATAGAACAAAGCAAAGCAAAAAATTGTAGAAACGTTAAGTCTTTCAGACGAAAGACTTAACGTTTCTACAATTTTTTGCTTTGTTTTGTTCTTTTTGAATATCCAGAGGACCAGACTTAGCTTTTTTAGGTTGCTCTAATAGTTCATTAATTTGTGGATTGTTTTTGTGAAGTCAGTCAAGGCATCTTTTGAAACATCAGACTCCAAAACTCAATTTCCCCAAAAGATGATAAATTACATTGCTGTACAGTATATTGCATTGCATCAGCATTGAGCCTTATTTTATCAAATATACAAAAAGAAAAATTGCTTTAGAAAAAAAACTGTTGTTCATTACAGTGCGTTGTGAATTTATTGGTGCTTATTATATGTAATAGCTGTTCAGTTCTGCTTCTCGAAGGCTTTTGCATAATAAGCCTGCTGGGCAACACGGATTATTGGTTAACACTGTAACACCTAGAAGGTCCTGGGTTCTTTCTGTGTGGCGTGGTCTCACTGGCATTTGCCTGGTTACATTAAGGTTAATCCAAGCCTTCTTTTATGTTTTGTTAAAGTTTAGATTATTGTGCTTTTTGTTCATTTACTTCCTGTTTGCTTATCATGCAAGTTTTTGTCTAATATCAGCTCATCTGTATGTGAGTATTTGTCATCATCTTCCTCAGTGTATATACTAGGTTTCAGTCACGCTTTTTAAAATCTCTGTCATTCCTCTGCCTGTCTACATATACTGATGATGTGCACTTTATTCCAGTCTGTTTAAGTTTAGTCATTCTTGAAAATATTTTTATGTGGACCTGTCCACCAGCTGCCACCTTGGCCTTCTTTTGGGGCCTTCTCGTACATTTCACCACTACTTCCCAACACGATTAACTCATAGTTAAACTGTCATTGGTACAGAACTGAAGCTTTAACTTTTTCTCCTCAGGTTCCAACCACTGTGGAGATGTTCTGCTGTTATGGACCGGTGGTTCTAAATGGATACGGAGCGTGCTACAACCCTCAGTCAGATCACATCATCTTCTCGGTGTCCAGTTTCCACGAGAGCCCTCAGACGAGTTCGGCAGAATTTGTAAAGTGCTTGGTGCAGGGCCTCAAGGACATGAGAGATCTGTGCAATAAATGTAACTGTGGCTCTACGTCAACCGAGCAAAGACACGGTTCGAAGGTGCAGATGCACACACAGTTGAAAGCACCACAGAGAGCATCTGACTCCACTAAGGGTCAGCAAACAGTCCCGCAGGTTCTGGTGAAGAGTCCAGAACAAACCAACGTGGACGCACAAACCCAGACCTCAACAAAAGGCAAGAAGGCTAAAGAATGGAACTAAGTCAAAGACACATGTCATTACCAAACATAATTGTTGTCATTTGCTTTAAAATATGTATATTTGTGCTGCAATAGTTTATTTAAAAAAACACCAACTGCAATCAAAAAAGTAATGTGGTGGTATATTGAAAATATTTTCATGGTTGAATGCAATGCGCTTCCGTAATATTGCTATATGCCTTATTTAAAAAAAATATAGACTGAGATTTAAAAAATTTAAATTCAAACTTATATTTAATGACAAAGTTTTAAAATTGTTGCCACAAAATGTAAAAAATTCCTAGCAGGTGATGTCTTTAAATTATTTCTATATAGATGAGGAATAGAACTAATTAAATGTTTTTATTTATTTATTTATTTGCACAAATAGAGATGAATTAGCCAAAGAAAAGTTTATTTATGTCTGATTATGTTTAGACAATGGTTTATTTTGTTTGCATCATTTTGTACATGAAGTTTGTTAATCTGAGCAAAGACGTTATATCTTATAGAACCAACCCTGTACACTTCCAAATCACTTGCTCTACTTGTTTATATTATTTAGTGACAATTGTAAAACTACAGTATTCTATACACTTCCTGTATGTTGTAATAAATGTTCTACTTAGCAGTTTGAACTAAGCTTCTGCTAAAAATGAATAAATACTTCACCAGTTTATTAATACTGTGCTGTATTTATCATACTGGGACTCACACTGTGCTTGTGTACAATTGAAACTTGAATATGAGATTTAAAAAGGAGATTTAGTTTTTGATTTCAAGATGTTTTGCTTGTCAGATATGTCTATTTATGAATCTATATGAGCAGAATAAACAAAGTCACTTCTTTATTTTTGTATGATACTACCTAATGTGACAGATTGTATGAAGTATGTTTAAAAATACATGGAAGTAAAGTACAGAGGTGAATACTGTTTTAATTGTCAAAGTGCTGTAGCTATAAGAATTTGTCAAAGAATAAAAAATTGAAAACAAACTAAATGAAAGTATTTCACTGTTTTTAAAGAAAAATGGTGTTCTTCATAAAAAAGGTACTGTAGTCTGTTTTTGTGTCAAGAACCTGGTGTAAAACTGGGTGTAAAAAATAATTGCCAAATCTTCTAGCGAGTTAGCTCGCTGTGGTTATCTCTTAAGATGGGAGCAGCAGAAAGGAAAAGAAAGAGCAACAAACTAACCATGAGCGTAACAACCAATGGCTGCTTATGGTGACACTTTGCTGAAAACCATGTGAATTTCATAACTCAGTGTCAAATTTTGTGTTTACTCTCCCATCAAAGCTTTGATGAGAATCTTTATTTTCTCAGTGTTTTATTTAATTTTCTCTTTTTTTTTTATTCTCTTTTTTTTTTTTTTAGGAAATAAGGATTGTATGTGTGTGTGTGTGGGGGGGGTATTTATTTATTTTCTTATGAACATAGAAATTTAAATGTACACAAAATCTAGGAGGACAAAACATGACACCACCAAATTATTTCCTCTCGTGAAGCACTAAGTTTTGACTTATGTTTTCATTTAATTAAATAAGACTATTTTAATTCATAAATAAAACACAGAGTCTTTCACCCCAAACTGTAACATAAACAAAATTAGAAATTGTACTGTATATTTATTTATTCATCCATTACCCTCTGCTTATTCCGAAATCGGGTCGCGGGGGCAGCAGCTTCAGCAGGGAGGCCCGGACATCTCTTTCCACACCCACCTCTTCCAGCTCTTCTGGGAGGCGTTCTCGGGCCAACTGAGAGAAGTAGTCTCTCCAGCATGTCTTGGGTCTTCCCCGGGGTCTCCTCCAAGTCAGACATGCCTGAAACACCTCCCTAGGGAGGCGCCCAAGAAACATCCTTACCAGATGCCCGAACCATCTCAACTGGCTCCTCTCTGTGGAGGAGCAGCAGTTCTACTCTGTCTCTCTCAGATAACTGAACTTCTCACCCTATCTCTAAGGGAGAGTCCAGCTCCAGCTACCTTGCGGAGGAAACTGAAAGTTATGCACCATAACTCATGTTCCCTGAAGGAAGGGAACGGGGTGCAACACTATTGCTATGGGAAATTGCGCCCCCGCGTGATTACCTGAAGGAATACATTCACGCCTTTACGGCAGGGGGCGTCAGCGTCACCCCAGAGACCCCGCCCTCTGGGTACTTAAGACGCAGACGCCCATCCTACTTTCTCCAAGTGCACTTCACCGAGCTTCAGCATTGAAAAGGGCCAACTGTGTTGCACCTCGTTCCCTTCCTTCAGGGAACATGAGTTATGGTGCATAACTTTCAGTTCCCTTATCAGTCAGTCACTCGGTGCAACACTATTGCTATGGGAACGTAATTCATTCACGCCCTTGAAATGCTCAGTAAAATGCATGCTTGTGAGAACTTCTGCCTTTACACAACAGGCATCTCTCGGCCGCTCTCTACAGTGTATTTAGAGGGCACAGCCTGAGAAGGAACGTCACATGCAGAGACATCCACCTGATGTTTCCACTAGACGTATTCGTGGAGCTCCAGCTAGAGGCAGCACAGACGTGCGCCGCTGGTACATTGCTCACCATCTCCTACTTCCTTAGATAATTTGGGAAGCAGGAAGAAAAAAGATCAAAGAACAAAAAACCCTTTAGGCCTCTGACATTTCAGATGGCACCATTTAGGTATAAACTTGGGTTGTACACAGGGTGACCTTTGACCCCTCAGGGGCAAATCTGTCGTACACACAGGGTGCACAGACGAGCTTAAAAAATCCTTTATCTGCTCACTGAATAGATGATTTCTTAGGACTGTCAAAGGGGCCCAGCCTGAGCTCAGAGACCTGTTAGTGAGGAGGGGAATTCCTTCCTCAGTACGCTCCTCATGAGAGCATGTGCACCAAGGATTTCCCTTTTTAGTTTTTTTTTTTTTAAGGAAAACAGTCAGGCCTGAGGCCTTCAGCCTGTTCCCATCAGTGGCCAGGCTGAAAGCTGCCACAGCTCCGGATGTAGGTGGAGAAGCTGCCCATGTGCCTGGATCAGCAGGTCCCTGTGAGAGGGCAGCTGTCATGGTGTCCCTGACAGCATTGAGATCAGCTCCGGGAACCAAGGTTTCTGTGGCCACCTGGGGGCTATCAGTATCAGGGAGAGGACTCCCTTGCATACATGTTCCAGCGTCACCTGAATCAGAGGGACAGGTGGAAAAGCATAATACAGCACCCCTGCTGGCCAATCATGGGCCAAGGCATCCGTTCCCAACGGTGCGTCTGTTTCCTTTAGAGAGAAGTAGAGGTCACATTGTGAGTCGGCCCTGCATGCGAACAGGTCTACAGAGGCTCTCCCATATCGTGACCAGATCTGATCCACGACCCGTGGGCTCGGCCTCCATTCTGATGCCAAGAGAGGCCCTCTTGAGAGGGTATCCGCTCCATAGTTCAGTTCGCCCGGAATATGAGTCGCCCTGAGTGACAATATTCTTGGGGCACACCCAACGCCGGCCCAAGGCATAAGCGAACTAAGCGGCCGCTTCGGGCCCCAGGGTCAAGGGGGCCCCCAAAGAGGAGCTGAGTTTTGTGGGGTTTTTTTTATTAATTTTTTTTTTTAATTATATGATTCTATTACACACAACTTCATCATAAATTTCAGATTTTTATTTTCATAATGATATATATATATATATATATATATATATATATATATATAACATATAAATCATATATTTGTGTGTATATCTATATTTGAATATGTGGAAATCGCTCTATGGAAAGAAAGAAATGACCTAGTCTTGAGGGGACCCCCTTAGAGGGGCCCCGGTAGAGCACATTTCACAGGTTTCTCAGAGCTCCTTGCCGCAATGTGAAGTCCTTATCCAAGCTAATTAAGCACCCGACACGTTACTAACGATAATGTTGCAAAAAAGGGCATATATCATTCAGGGGCTGAAAAAAGGAAAAGAAAAAAAGAAGAACAGAAAAAACGGCAAGATAAAGGTATGTTTGTACAAAGTACGTCTCTTTTATCAAAAATATTTGTGCAGCTGCTAATGGAATGGATAAATAGCTGGCTAGCACTACCGATTGTACTTGTTAATAACTGAGTTTTAATTTTATGTGAGTTGATTCTAGTCGTTGGCACTATATCTTTTTTTTTGGCTCAAAACAACGTTTTTGCTAACACTTGATAGCAATAATTAAAACGTCACAATACTTAACATTTGCTAGCCAAATGTTTTACATCAGGCATATTAATGACGGCTTACTAGTTATGCTTGAGTTGGCAATATGTTGTGGACTTGAGCATGATAATTTATGTGACTAAAATAAACAATTTTTTTCACAAACTTATGTTATGTGAAATTCTGCAGGAGCACTGTTAAAATATTTTGGCAGCACAGAATCCACATTACCAGGCTCAGCTGTGGTTAGTGCATCAGGTAAGAGAAAGACTCACCATGCAGCATACAATTAATTTTTAGTTATAGCAATTATACACTCCAGAGTCTGTAATGAAAGTATGCAAGGAATGTGTGTGCATATGCATGTATTTCATCTTATGTCCATCTTCGTCCTCTTTAGAGCTAAGTGTAGCATCCCATCCTCTGTGCCCACTACAATCACTTCTGATCTACCTGGTAAGTTAACAGCAAAACATCTTCTATAATTCCTCTTTGTGCTCCAGATCATTTTCAGATTAACAGTTATGTACATCGCAAACATTTTCTGCCCTTTTATGTTATTAATCATCATCTTTCTTTTGTCTCTTTCTCAGAAGCTTCCACATCAAAGTCCGAGCCACACCAAGGATCATCAGCTCTGCCAATGGACCCAGCTGAGTGGCCATCTTTCCTCTCAGATGTAAACAGGAATGAGCAGGTGATGAGAGGACCACTGCCTATTAAGGATACCTCTTCCTTCCCCAAAAGGCATGATGGGCAAAGTTTTTATTTTTTATTTTTTAGAAAGTTCGATTTTACCAGTTTATTCATAGGCAGTTTTATCAATACATTCTGCAAGTGCTGGGCAGCGCTAATCCAAAAATTAGTTCCGCTATTTCTAAAGCACTAATTAATTAATTTAGGTCCGCAATTTCAAAAGCACTAATGTCTTATGAAAATTAAGGGAAGCTAAATTCTAAACCGCTATTTAAATTCAACAATTGGTAGCCAGCAAGTTATGCAATATTTGCACTACACTGCCAACTAGCGGTCCATATCCTAGATGTTATTACTGTTTTTCTCTTACATTTTGTTGTTGGATGTAACTGGGACCCCGTGTACATAATCTCATCTCATCACATGTACTACATGCGGTGCAAATGACAATAAAGACTCTCTGACTCTGACTCTGATAATAATATTGTTTGTAATAATAATCATTTTCTTTGAGTATAACCAATAGACAAAATACACACAACAAAACAGACCCTGATTACACCCAAGAGTTCTTTTTTTTCTATTTTAAATCAGTTCTTGAATCCCGGATGATTAAAGGTCCATCAATCAATAATCTGGTAGTTTGTAGTTCATGATCCAGGGTAATATGTCCAGAAAAAAACAAATAGTTTGGTGCAATTTAAGTCCTACCGCACAGCTGCGGTGATCCGGTAGCTTGCCATCCTGGGTGGGAACAGGGGGTGAAAAAAACCCTGACCTAAACAAGGTCATAAACAAAACAAAAATTAGCATTACTATATACACAGGACTAAACTGTTATCAAAAATAGTTAAACATTCACATAGTTAAACATTCACAAAAACAAATAAAATAATTCCAGCAGGTATTTTTCAAGAATCATTCAAATGTCCTGTTAAGCACCTTGGTCAATGCAAGGCATTGCAGGAAGGTGCTATACAAATAAAGTTTTATTATTATTATTATTATTATTATTATTATTATTATTATTATTATTATTATTATTATTATAACTTCAATTCAAAGACCACATCAACAGTACAGATCAAATTAAAGTTACAGAGATCAAGTTTTAAAGTGCACTTCCAAGTTGTATCCAAGTTTAATTCATATAAGAGTCAATTAAGCTTAATTTACTTCAATATTGTTTCAAAAAACAAATAGTAATTTCTTTTTTCTTGCGCAACCCAAAATAAATTAAACCAATTCCAAATTTCTATAGGCAGTCAACAGATTTAATGAAAAGTAACTAAAATGATCCTAAAAGGATGAAATTACAAAAATCAAAAGATTTATTTAATACTTTACGTATATATATTCTATTCGGCCACGAAATTAACAAAAAGAGAATGATCTTTTAATCACT
>JBBPBX010064432.1:0-20250 GCA_038048925.1 Garcialebias charrua | reverse complement strand
TCATACACCGTGTGTTTGTGTGTCAGTGTGTTTGTATGTCAGTGTGTTTGTGTGTCAGTGTGTTTGTATGACAGTGTGTTTGTTGTGTCAGTGCATTTGCATGTCAGTGTGTTTGTGTGTCAGCGTAATTTTGTGTCTGTGTGTTTGTATGTCCATGTGTTTGTATGTCAGTGTTTTTATGAGTCAATGTGTTTGTGTGTCAGTGTAATTTTGTGTCTGTGTGTTTGTATGTCCATGTGTTTGTATGTCAGTGTTCTTATGAGTCAGTGTGTTTGTATGTCAGTGCGTTTGTATGTCAGTGTGTTTGTGTGTCAGTGTGTTTGTATGTCATTGTGATTGTGTGTTAGTGTGTTTATGTCTGTGTGTTTGAGTGTCAGTGCAACTGTGTATCAGTTTTTTTGTGTGTCAGTGGGTTTGTGTGTCAGTGTATTTGTGTGTCACTGTGTTTGAGTGTCAGTTTGTTAGTATGTCAGTTTGTTTGTGTGTCAGTGCATTTGCATGTCAGTGCATTTGTGTGTCAGTGTGTTTGTATGACAGTGTGTTTGTGTGTTATTGTGTTTGTGTGTCAGTGTGTTTGTGGGTCAGTGTGTTTGTATGTCAGATTGTTTGTGTGTCAGTGTGTTTGTGTTTCAGTGTGTTTGTGTGTCAGTGTTTTTGTGTGTCAGTTTGTTTTTGTGACAGTGCGTTTTTGTTTCAGTGTGTTTTGTGTGTCAGTGCGTTTGCATGTCAGTGTGTTTGTGTGTCAGTGCAATATTGTGGCAGTGTGTTTGTATGTCCATGTGTTTGTATGTCAGTGTGTTTATGTGTCAGTGTGTTTGTGTATCAGTGTCTTTGTATGACAGTGTGTTTGTGTGTCAGTGTCTTTATGTGTCAGTGTGTTTGTTTGTCAGTGTGTTTGTATGTCTGTGTGATTGTGTGTTAGGTCAATTGTGTGTCAGTGTGTTTGTGTGTCAGTGCGTTTGCATGTCAGTGTGTTGGTGTGTCAGTGCAATTTTGTGTCAGTGTGTTTGTATGTCCATGTGTTTGTATTTCAGTGTTTTTATGAGTCAGTGTGTTGTATGTCAGTGCGTTTGTATGTCAGTGTGTTTATGTGTCAGTGTGTTTGTATGTCAGTGTCTTTGTATGACAGTGTGTTTGTGTGTCAGTGTCTTTTTGTGTCAGTGTGTTTGTTTGCCAGTGTGTTTGTATGTCAGTGTGATTGTGTGTCAGGTCAATTTTGTGTCAGTGTGTTTGTGTGTCAGTGTGTTTGTGTGTCAGTGTGTTTGTGTGTCAGTGCGTTTGCATGTCAGTGTGTTTGTGTGTCAGTGCAATATTGTGTCAGTGTGTTTGTATGTCCATGTGTTTGTATGTCAGTGTTTTTATGAGTCAGTGTGTTGTATGTCAGTGTGTTTGTATGTCAGTGTGTTTATGTGTCAGTGTGTTTGTGTGTCAGTGTCTCTGTATGACAGTGTGTTTGTGTGTCAGTGTCTTTTTGTGTCAGTGTGATTGTGTGTCAGGTCAATTGTGTGTCAGTGTGTTTGTGTGTCAGTGCATTTGCATGTCAGTGCGTTTGTGTGTCAGTGTAATTTTGTGTCTGTGTGTTTGTATGTCCATGTGTTTGTATGTCAGTGTTCTTATGAGTCAGTGTGTTTGTATGTCAGTGCGTTTGTATGTCAGTGTGTTTGTGTGTCAGTTTGTTTGTATGTCAGTGTGTTTGTGAGTCAGTGTGTTTGTATGTCAGTGAGTTTGTATGTCAGTGTGTCTCTGTGTCAGTGTGTTTGTATGTCATTGTGATTGTGTGTCAGTGTGTTTGTGTCTGTGTGTTTGAGTGTCAGTGCAACTGTGTATCAGTTTTTTTTGTGTGTCAGTGGGTTTGTGTGTCAGTGTATTTGTGTGTCACTGTGTTTGAGTGTCAGTTTGTTAGTATGTCAGTTTGTTTGTGTGTCAGTGCATTTGCATGTCAGTGCATTTGTGTCAGTGTAAATGGTAAATGGAGCTTTTGTATATAGCGCTTTCCAGCCCCCTTTGAGGGACCCCAAAGCGCTTTACAATACCAACCATCCACCCATTCATACACACATTCATACACAGTGTGTTTGTGTGTCAGTGTGTTTGTATGTCAGTGTGTTTGTGTGTCAGTGTGTTTGTATGACAGTGTGTTTGTGTGTCAGTGCATTTGAATGTCAGTGTGTTTGTGTGTCAGTGTAATTTTGTGTCTGTGTGTTTGTATGTCCATGTGTTTGTATGTCAGTGTTTTTATGAGTCAATGTGTTTGTATGTCAGTGCGTTTGTATGTCAGTGTGTTTGTGTGTCAGTGTGTTTGTATGTCAGTGTGTTTGTGAGTCGGTGTGTTTGTACGTCAGTGTGTTTGTACGTCAGTGTGTTTGTATGTCAGTGTGTCTCTGTGTCAGTGTGTTTGTATGTCATTGTGATTGTGTGTTAGTGTGTTTGTGTCTGTGTGTTTGAGTGTCAGTGCAACTGTGTATCAGTTTTTTTGTGTGTCAGTGGGTTTGTGTGTCAGTGTATTTGTGTGTCACTGTGTTTGAGTTTCAGTTTGTTAGTATGTCAGTTTGTTTGTGAGTCAGTGCATTTGTGTGTCAGTGTAAATGGTAAATGGTAAATGGAGCTTTTTTATATAGCGCTTTCCAGCCCCCTTTGAGGGACCCCAAAGCGCTTTACAATACCAACCATCCACCCATTCATACACACATTCATACACCGTGTGTTTGTGTGTCAGTGTGTTTGTATGTCAGTGTGTTTGTGTGTCAGTGTGTTTGTATGACAGTGCGTTTGTGTGTTATTGTGTTTGTGTGTCAGTGTTTTTGTGGGTCAGTGTGTTTGTTTGTCAGATTGTTTGTGTGTCAGTGTGTTTGTGTTTCAGTGTGTTTGTGTGTCAGTGTGTTTGTGTGTCAGTTTGTTTTTGTGACAGTGCGTTTTTCTTTCAGTGTGTTTTGTGTGTCAGTGCGTTTGCATGTCAGTGTGTTTGTGTCAGTGCAATATTGTGTCAGTGTGTTTGTATGTCCATGTGTTTGTATGTCAGTGTTTTTATGAGTCAGTGTGTTGTATGTCAGTGCGTTTGTATGTCAGTGTGTTTATGTGTCAGTGTGTTTGTGTTTCAGTGTCTTTGTATGACAGTGTGTTTGTGTGTCAGGTCAATTGTGTGTCAGTGTGTTTGTGTGTTTGTGTGTTTGTGTGTCAGTGCATTTGCATGTCAGTGTGTTTGTGTGCCAGTGCAATTTTGTGTCTGTGTGTTTGTATGTCCATGTGTTTGTATGTCAGTGTTTTTATGAGTCAGTGTGTTTGTATGTCAGTGCGTTTGTATGTCAGTGTGTTTGTGTGTCAGTGTGTTTGTATGTCAGTGTGTTTGTGAGTCAATGTGTTTGTATGTCAGTGCGTTTGTATGTCAGTGTGTCTCTGTGTCAGTGTGTTTGTATGTCATTGTTATTGTGTGTCAGTGTGTTTGTGTCTGTGTGTTTGAGTGTCAGTGCAACTGTGTATCAGTTTTTTTGTGTGTCAGTGGGTTTGTGTGTCAGTGTATTTGTGTGTCACTGTGTTTGAGTGTCAGTTTGTTAGTATGCCAGTTTGTTTGTGTGTCAGTGCATTTGCATGTCAGTGCATTTGTGTGTCAGTGTAAATGGTAAATGGTAAATGGAGCTTTTTTATATAGCGCTTTCCAGCCCCCTGTGAGGGACCCCAAAGCGCTTTACAATACCAACCATCCACCCATTCATACACACATTCATACACCGTGTGTTTGTGTGTCAGTGTGTTTGTATGTCAGTGTGTTTGTGTGTCAGTGTGTTTGTATGACAGTGTGTTTGTGTGTTTATGTGTTTGTGTGTCAGTGTGTTTGTGGGTCATTGTGTTTGTTTGTCAGATTGTTTGTGTGTCAGTGTGTTTGTGTTTCCGTGTGTTTGTGTGTCAGTGTGTTTGTATGTCAGTTTGTTTTTGTGACAGTGCGTTTTTGTTTCAGTGTGTTTTGTGTCTCAGTGTGTTTGTATGTCTATGTGTTTGTATTTCAGTGTGTTTGTGTGTCAGTGTGTTTGTATGTCAGTGTGTTTGTGTGTCAGTGTGCTTGTATGACAGTGCGTTTGTGTGTTATTGTGTTTGTGTGTCAGTGTTTTTGTGGGTCAGTGCGTTTGTATGTCAGTGTGTTTATGTGTCAGTGTGTTTGTATGTCAGTGTCTTTGTATGACAGTGTGTTTGTGTGTCAGTGTCTTTTTGTGTCAGTGTGTTTGTTTGCCAGTGTGTTTGTATGTCAGTGTGATTGTGTGTCAGGTCAATTTTGTGTCAGTGTGTTTGTGTGTCAGTGTGTTTGTGTGTCAGTGTGTTTGTGTGTCAGTGCGTTTGCATGTCAGTGTGTTTGTGTGTCAGTGCAATATTGTGTCAGTGTGTTTGTATGTCCATGTGTTTGTATGTCAGTGTTTTTATGAGTCAGTGTGTTGTATGTCAGTGTGTTTGTATGTCAGTGTGTTTATGTGTCAGTGTGTTTGTGTGTCAGTGTCTCTGTATGACAGTGTGTTTGTGTGTCAGTGTCTTTTTGTGTCAGTGTGATTGTGTGTCAGGTCAATTGTGTGTCAGTGTGTTTGTGTGTCAGTGCATTTGCATGTCAGTGCGTTTGTGTGTCAGTGTAATTTTGTGTCTGTGTGTTTGTATGTCCATGTGTTTGTATGTCAGTGTTCTTATGAGTCAGTGTGTTTGTATGTCAGTGCGTTTGTATGTCAGTGTGTTTGTGAGTCAGTGTGTTTGTATGTCAGTGAGTTTGTATGTCAGTGTGTCTCTGTGTCAGTGTGTTTGTATGTCATTGTGATTGTGTGTCAGTGTGTTTGTGTCTGTGTGTTTGAGTGTCAGTGCAACTGTGTATCAGTTTTTTTGTGTGTCAGTGGGTTTGTGTGTCAGTGTATTTGTGTGTCACTGTGTTTGAGTGTCAGTTTGTTAGTATGTCAGTTTGTTTGTGTGTCAGTGCATTTGCATGTCAGTGCATTTGTGTCAGTGTAAATGGTAAATGGAGCTTTTGTATATAGCGCTTTCCAGCCCCCTTTGAGGGACCCCAAAGCGCTTTACAATACCAACCATCCACCCATTCATACACACATTCATACACAGTGTGTTTGTGTGTCAGTGTGTTTGTATGTCAGTGTTTTTATGAGTCAATGTGTTTGTATGTCAGTGCGTTTGTATGTCAGTGTGTTTGTGTGTCAGTGTGTTTGTATGTCAGTGTGTTTGTGAGTCGGTGTGTTTGTACGTCAGTGTGTTTGTACGTCAGTGTGTTTGTATGTCAGTGTGTCTTTGTGTCAGTGTGTTTGTATGTCATTGTGATTGTGTGTTAGTGTGTTTGTGTCTGTGTGTTTGAGTGTCAGTGCAACTGTGTATCAGTTTTTTTGTGTGTCAGTGGGTTTGTGTGTCAGTGTATTTGTGTGTCACTGTGTTTGAGTTTCAGTTTGTTAGTATGTCAGTTTGTTTGTGAGTCAGTGCATTTGTGTGTCAGTGTAAATGGTAAATGGTAAATGGAGCTTTTTTATATAGCGCTTTCCAGCCCCCTTTGAGGGACCCCAAAGCGCTTTACAATACCAACCATCCACCCATTCATACACACATTCATACACCGTGTGTTTGTGTGTCAGTGTGTTTGTATGTCAGTGTGTTTGTGTGTCAGTGTGTTTGTATGACAGTGCGTTTGTGTGTTATTGTGTTTGTGTGTCAGTGTTTTTGTGGGCCAGTGTGTTTGTTTGTCAGATTGTTTGTGTGTCAGTGTGTTTGTGTTTCAGTGTGTTTGTGTGTCAGTGTGTTTGTGTGTCAGTTTGTTTTTGTGACAGTGCGTTTTTGTTTCAGTGTGTTTTGTGTGTCCGTGCGTTTGCATGTCAGTGTGTTTGTGTGTCAGTGCAATATTGTGTCAGTGTGTTTGTATGTCCATGTGTTTGTATGTCAGTGTGTTTGTATGTCAGTGTGTTTGTATGACAGTTTGTTTGTGTGTCAGTGCATTTGCATGTCAGTGCATTTGTGTGTCAGTGTAAATGGTAAATGGAGCTTTTGTATATAGCGCTTTCCAGCCCCCTTTGAGGGACCCCAAAGCGCTTTACAATACCAACCATCCACCCATTCATACACACATTCATACACCATGTGTTTGTGTGACAGTGTGTTTGTATGTCAGTGTGTTTGTGTGTCAGTGTGTTTGTATGACAGTGTGTTTGTGTGTCAGTGCATTTGCATGTCAGTGTGTTTGTGTGTCAGTGTAATTTTGTGTCTGTGTGTTTGTATGTCCATGTGTTTGTATGTCAGTGTTTTTATGAGTCAATGTGTTTGTATGTCAGTGCGTTTGTATGTCAGTGTGTTTGTGTGTCAGTGTGTTTGTATGTCAGTGTGTTTGTGAGTCGGTGTGTTTGTACATCAGTGTGTTTGTATGTCAGTGTGTCTCTGTGTCAGTGTATTTTGTATGTCATTGTGATTGTGTGTTAGTGTGTTTGTGTCTGTGTGTTTGAGTGTCAGTGCAACTGTGTATCAGTTTTTTTGTGTGTCATTGGGTTTGTGTGTCAGTGTATTTGTGTGTCACTGTGTTTGAGTTTCAGTTTGTTAGTATGTCAGTTTGTTTGTGAGTCAGTGCATTTGTGTGTCAATGTAAATGGTAAATGGTAAATGGAGCTTTTTTATATAGCGCTTTCCAGCCCCCTTTGAGGGACCCCAAAGCGCTTTACAATACCAACCATCCACCCATTCATACACACATTCATACACCGTGTGTTTGTGTGTCAGTGTGTTTGTATGTCAGTGTGTTTGTGTGTCAGTGTGTTTGTATGACAGTGCGTTTGTGTGTTATTGTGTTTGTGTGTCAGTGTTTTTGTGGGTCAGTGTGTTTGTTTGTCAGATTGTTTGTGTGTCAGTGTGTTTGTGTTTCAGTGTGTTTGTGTGTCAGTGTGTTTGTGTGTCAGTTTGTTTTTGTGACAGTGCGTTTTTCTTTCAGTGTGTTTTGTGTGTCAGTGCGTTTGCATGTCAGTGTGTTTGTGTCAGTGCAATATTGTGTCAGTGTGTTTGTATGTCCATGTGTTTGTATGTCAGTGTTTTTATGAGTCAGTGTGTTGTATGTCAGTGCGTTTGTATGTCAGTGTGTTTATGTGTCAGTGTGTTTGTGTTTCAGTGTCTTTGTATGACAGTGTGTTTGTGTGTCAGGTCAATTGTGTGTCAGTGTGTTTGTGTGTTTGTGTGTTTGTGTGTCAGTGCATTTGCATGTCAGTGTGTTTGTGTGCCAGTGCAATTTTGTGTCTGTGTGTTTGTATGTCCATGTGTTTGTATGTCAGTGTTTTTATGAGTCAGTGTGTTTGTATGTCAGTGCGTTTGTATGTCAGTGTGTTTGTGTGTCAGTGTGTTTGTATGTCAGTGTGTTTGTGAGTCAATGTGTTTGTATGTCAGTGCGTTTGTATGTCAGTGTGTCTCTGTGTCAGTGTGTTTGTATGTCATTGTTATTGTGTGTTGTGTCGTGTGTTTGTGTCATGATGTGTGTCAGTGTGTTTGTGTCTGTGTGTTTGAGTGTCAGTGCAACTGTGTATCAGTTTTTTTGTGTGTCAGTGGGTTTGTGTGTCAGTGTATTTGTGTGTCACTGTGTTTGAGTGTCAGTTTGTTAGTATGCCAGTTTGTTTGTGTGTCAGTGCATTTGCATGTCAGTGCATTTGTGTGTCAGTGTAAATGGTAAATGGTAAATGGAGCTTTTTTATATAGCGCTTTCCAGCCCCCTGTGAGGGACCCCAAAGCGCTTTACAATACCAACCATCCACCCATTCATACACACATTCATACACCGTGTGTTTGTGTGTCAGTGTGTTTGTATGTCAGTGTGTTTGTGTGTCAGTGTGTTTGTATGACAGTGTGTTTGTGTGTTTATGTGTTTGTGTGTCAGTGTGTTTGTGGGTCATTGTGTTTGTTTGTCAGATTGTTTGTGTGTCAGTGTGTTTGTGTTTCCGTGTGTTTGTGTGTCAGTGTGTTTGTATGTCAGTTTGTTTTTGTGACAGTGCGTTTTTGTTTCAGTGTGTTTTGTGTCTCAGTGTGTTTGTATGTCTATGTGTTTGTATTTCAGTGTGTTTGTGTGTCAGTGTGTTTGTATGTCAGTGTGTTTGTGTGTCAGTGTGCTTGTATGACAGTGCGTTTGTGTGTTATTGTGTTTGTGTGTCAGTGTTTTTGTGGGTCAGTGCGTTTGTATGTCAGTGTGTTTATGTGTCAGTGTGTTTGTATGTCAGTGTCTTTGTATGACAGTGTGTTTGTGTGTCAGTGTCTTTTTGTGTCAGTGTGTTTGTTTGCCAGTGTGTTTGTATGTCAGTGTGATTGTGTGTCAGGTCAATTTTGTGTCAGTGTGTTTGTGTGTCAGTGTGTTTGTGTGTCAGTGCGTTTGCATGTCAGTGTGTTTGTGTGTCAGTGCAATATTGTGTCAGTGTGTTTGTATGTCCATGTGTTTGTATGTCAGTGTTTTTATGAGTCAGTGTGTTGTATGTCAGTGTGTTTGTATGTCAGTGTGTTTATGTGTCAGTGTGTTTGTGTGTCAGTGTCTCTGTATGACAGTGTGTTTGTGTGTCAGTGTCTTTTTGTGTCAGTGTGATTGTGTGTCAGGTCAATTGTGTGTCAGTGTGTTTGTGTGTCAGTGCATTTGCATGTCAGTGCGTTTGTGTGTCAGTGTAATTTTGTGTCTGTGTGTTTGTATGTCCATGTGTTTGTATGTCAGTGTTCTTATGAGTCAGTGTGTTTGTATGTCAGTGCGTTTGTATGTCAGTGTGTTTGTGAGTCAGTGTGTTTGTATGTCAGTGAGTTTGTATGTCAGTGTGTCTCTGTGTCAGTGTGTTTGTATGTCATTGTGATTGTGTGTCAGTGTGTTTGTGTCTGTGTGTTTGAGTGTCAGTGCAACTGTGTATCAGTTTTTTTGTGTGTCAGTGGGTTTGTGTGTCAGTGTATTTGTGTGTCACTGTGTTTGAGTGTCAGTTTGTTAGTATGTCAGTTTGTTTGTGTGTCAGTGCATTTGCATGTCAGTGCATTTGTGTCAGTGTAAATGGTAAATGGAGCTGTTGTATATAGCGCTTTCCAGCCCACTTTGAGGGACCCCAAAGCGCTTTACAATACCAACCATCCACCCATTCATACACACATTCATACACAGTGTGTTTGTGTGTCAGTGTGTTTGTATGTCAGTGTGTTTGTGTGTCAGTGTGTTTGTATGACAGTGTGTTTGTGTGTCAGTGCATTTGAATGTCAGTGTGTTTGTGTGTCAGTGTAATTTTGTGTCTGTGTGTTTGTATGTCCATGTGTTTGTATGTCAGTGTTTTTATGAGTCAATGTGTTTGTATGTCAGTGCGTTTGTATGTCAGTGTGTTTGTGTGTCAGTGTGTTTGTATGTCAGTGTGTTTGTGAGTCGGTGTGTTTGTACGTCAGTGTGTTTGTATGTCAGTGTGTCTCTGTGTCAGTGTGTTTGTATGTCATTGTGATTGTGTGTTAGTGTGTTTGTGTCTGTGTGTTTGAGTGTCAGTGCAACTGTGTATCAGTTTTTTTGTGTGTCAGTGGGTTTGTGTGTCAGTGTATTTGTGTGTCACTGTGTTTGAGTTTCAGTTTGTTAGTATGTCAGTTTGTTTGTGAGTCAGTGCATTTGCATGTCAGTGCATTTGTGTGTCAGTGTAAATGGTAAATGGTAAATGGAGCTTTATTATATAGCTCTTTCCAGCCCCCTGTGAGGGACCCCAAAGCGCTTTACAATACCAACCATCCACCCATTCATACACACATTCATACACAGTGTGTTTGTGTGTCAGTGTGTTTGTGTGTCAGTTTGTTTGTATGTCAGTGTGTTTGTGAGTCAGTGTGTTTGTATGTCAGTGAGTTTGTATGTCAGTGTGTCTCTGTGTCAGTGTGTTTGTATGTCATTGTGATTGTGTGTCAGTGTGTTTGTGTCTGTGTGTTTGAGTGTCAGTGCAACTGTGTATCAGTTTTTTTGTGTGTCAGTGGGTTTGTGTGTCAGTGTATTTGTGTGTCACTGTGTTTGAGTGTCAGTTTGTTAGTATGTCAGTTTGTTTGTGTGTCAGTGCATTTGCATGTCAGTGCATTTGTGTGTCAGTGTAAATGGTAAATGGAGCTTTTGTATATAGCGCTTTCCAGCCCCCTTTGAGGGACCCCAAAGCGCTTTACAATACCAACCATCCACCCATTCATACACACATTCATACACCATGTGTTTGTGTGACAGTGTGTTTGTATGTCAGTGTTTTTGTGTGTCAGTGTGTTTGTATGACAGTGTGTTTGTGTGTCAGTGCATTTGCATGTCAGTGTGTTTGTGTGTCAGTGTAATTTTGTGTCTGTGTGTTTGTATGTCCATGTGTTTGTATGTCAGTGTTTTTATGAGTCAATGTGTTTGTATGTCAGTGCGTTTGTATGTCAGTGTGTTTGTGTGTCAGTGTGTTTGTATGTCAGTGTGTTTGTGAGTCGGTGTGTTTGTACGTCAGTGTGTTTGTATGTCAGTGTGTCTCTGTGTCAGTGTGTTTGTATGTCATTGTGATTGTGTGTTAGTGTGTTTGTGTCTGTGTGTTTGAGTGTCAGTGCAACTGTGTATCAGTTTTTTTGTGTGTCATTGGGTTTGTGTGTCAGTGTATTTGTGTGTCACTGTGTTTGAGTTTCAGTTTGTTAGTATGTCAGTTTGTTTGTGAGTCAGTGCATTTGTGTGTCAGTGTAAATGGTAAATGGTAAATGGAGCTTTTTTATATAGCGCTTTCCAGCCCCCTTTGAGGGACCACAAAGCGCTTTACAATACTAACCATCCACCCATTCATACACACATTCATACACCGTGTGTTTGTGTGTCAGTGTGTTTGTATGTCAGTGTGTTTGTGTGTCAGTGTGCTTGTATGACAGTGCGTTTGTGTGTTATTGTGTTTGTGTGTCAGTGTTTTTGTGGGTCAGTGCGTTTGTATGTCAGTGTGTTTATGTGTCAGTGTGTTTGTATGTCAGTGTCTTTGTATGACAGTGTGTTTGTGTGTCAGTGTCTTTTTGTGTCAGTGTGTTTGTTTGCCAGTGTGTTTGTATGTCAGTGTGATTGTGTGTCAGGTCAATTTTGTGTCAGTGTGTTTGTGTGTCAGTGTGTTTGTGTGTCAGTGTGTTTGTGTGTCAGTGCGTTTGCATGTCAGTGTGTTTGTGTGTCAGTGCAATATTGTGTCAGTGTGTTTGTATGTCCATGTGTTTGTATGTCAGTGTTTTTATGAGTCAGTGTGTTGTATGTCAGTGTGTTTGTATGTCAGTGTGTTTATGTGTCAGTGTGTTTGTGTGTCAGTGTCTCTGTATGACAGTGTGTTTGTGTGTCAGTGTCTTTTTGTGTCAGTGTGATTGTGTGTCAGGTCAATTGTGTGTCAGTGTGTTTGTGTGTCAGTGCATTTGCATGTCAGTGCGTTTGTGTGTCAGTGTAATTTTGTGTCTGTGTGTTTGTATGTCCATGTGTTTGTATGTCAGTGTTCTTATGAGTCAGTGTGTTTGTATGTCAGTGCGTTTGTATGTCAGTGTGTTTGTGTGTCAGTTTGTTTGTATGTCAGTGTGTTTGTGAGTCAGTGTGTTTGTATGTCAGTGAGTTTGTATGTCAGTGTGTCTCTGTGTCAGTGTGTTTGTATGTCATTGTGATTGTGTGTCAGTGTGTTTGTGTCTGTGTGTTTGATAATAATAATAATAATAAACTTTATTTGTATAGCACCTTCCACAATGCCTTGCATTGACCAAGGTGCTTAACAGGATAAAAAGAAGAATAAACGGGAACAATAGATCAATGAAAATAGAATAAGAAACCACAGCGATAAAAGAAGGCAATGGAAATAAAAAATGCTACATACTAAAATAACACAAGTAATAAAAGTTACACACAGAAAGCTTTTTTGAACAAGTGAAATAAAAATGCAATTGAAATAAAGATGCTACATACTAAAATACAAAATAATAAAAGTTACACACTGAAAGCTTTTTTGAACAAGTGGGTCTTCAGTTTGGTTTTGAACAGAGTCGGATCGGAGGTGGCACGCAGCTCAAGGGGGAGGCTGTTCCAGGCTTTTGGGCCGGCAACAGAAAATGACCGGTCTCCCCATTGCTTGTACCTCGAGCGAGGCACCTCCAGCAGGTGTTGACTGGCAGATCGTAGGTCCCTGCCAGGCTGATGGACTTTCAGAAGTTCTGAGATGTAGAGGGGAGCAAGTCCATTCAGAGCTTTGAAAACAAACAGCAGCAACTTGAACTGTATCCTGAACTGAACTGGGAGCCAGTGTAGAGAGGACAGGACAGGAGTGATGTGTTCATATTTTCGTGTGTTGGTCAAAAAGCGCGCGGCAGAGTTCTGTACAAGCTGTAAACGGGAGATGGAGGATTGATTAATGCCAAGATACAAAGCATTACAATAGTCAAGTCTGGAGGTCACAAAGGCATGGATGGCCTTCTCCAGATCACCACGACTAAGAAATGACTTGACTTTGGAGAGCAGACGGAGTTGGAAAAAGCTGGTCTTGACAACAGAACTGATCTGTTTATCAAACTTTAAATTGGAGTCAAACTGCACTCCAAGATTTCTGACCACCGAGTTGAAGTGGGGGAGGGGAAAACCAACACTGGGACTGGGAAGGATGTTGCTGGTGTCATCAGGTGCACCAAACAAAATGCATTCAGTTTTATCTGTGTTTAGGTGGAGGAAGTTTTGAGAGAGCCAGTGCTTAATGTCATTTAAGCAGTTGACAAGAGTGTTTGAACTGAGTGAGGGGTTGGGAGTGACTGGCAGATAGATTTGTAAATCGTCTGCATACATGTGAAAAGACAGGTTATGACGTGTGATGATTGATCCTAATGGCAGCATGTAAAGAGAGAAGAGGACTGGCCCTAGAATAGATCCCTGTGGTACGCCGGAGGTCAGAGGGGTTGATGAAGAGGAGGACAGATCGCCTATCATGACAGAGAAAGTTCTCCCAGACAGGTAAGATTTGAACCATTCAAGCACAGCTCCCTGGAGGCCAACCTGCTGAGACAAGCGGTTGATTAGTACCTGATGGTCGACGGTGTCAAAAGCTGCTGAGAGGTCTAACATCACCAGCAGAGCAGGGTTTTTTGCATCCAGAGACAGAAGAATGTCATTCTGTACTTTGAGCAGTGCAGATTCAGTGCTGTGACGAGCTCGAAAACCTGACTGAAATTTTTCAAACAGGTTGTTGAGTTCTAGAAAAGATTGAAGTTGAATAAAAACAATCTTTTCTAGGACCTTTGATAGAAATGACAGATGGGAAACTGGCCTGAAATTAGAGAGAGCTGTAGGATCTAGGCCTGGTTTTTTTAGAAGAGGCCTGACCACAGCATGTTTGAAAGCAGATGGCACATAACCTGAAGTTAGACAGCTGTTGATAAATGACAAAACAGAAGGACCAATTACATCAAAGCATTGTTTGAACATTTTGGAGGGAATGATGTCCAGAGAACAGTTTGTTGGTTTCATCTGCTGAACCACCTTGGTGAGTTGAGGCAGTGAGACGAGATCAAACTGGTCAAAAACAGCAGTGGTTATTGTAGAGGTACATGACTGGATGGTGTTGGATGAACTGACAATGTTCTGTCTGATAGAGTCTATTTTGTTGACAAAATAGCTCTGAAAGTCATCGCAGGTAGACTGTGTGGCAGTTTTCAGAACATTGACAGATGGGTTGATGACAGACTGGAGTGTGCTGAAAAGCGTCCTCGGCCGGTTGGAGCTGGTGGAGATTAAGTTGGAGAGGTACTGTGACTTGGCCTGTTTCACAGCGTTATCATACTCACAGAGACAGTCTCTCAGTATTCCCTGAGATACATGAAGCCGGTCACGCTTCCATTTTCGCTCTGCTTGTCTGCAACGTTGTCGAAGAGCTCGCGTCGTTTCGTTGAGCCATGGTGATGGTCTGTTTTTTGAAGATGCCTGTTTGAGAGGAGCGATGGAGTCCAAGATCGTTGTGCAGGTGTGATGGAAGGAGCTGATGAAGTCCTCAGGATGTAGAGATGGGTTCAGGCTGACAGCAGAGCAAAATTCAGTGCTCTTAAAGGCATCAGTAAACTCATTTGGAGTTAATGGGTTGATGGAGCGGCAGAAACGTGCTGGGAGAATAGCCTTTGGTGCAGGAGTGGTGAAAAATTCAAATAATATGGGAAAATGGTCTGAGATACAGGTGTCCAGGATCTCCACAGCAGGTATTTGAAGGCCGTGGGAGATAATTAAATCCAGTGTATGACCCAGGGTGTGTGTGGCCCCCGAGATCGACTGTGACAGGTTAAAAGAGTCCAGGAGGTTCTGAAACTCACATCCAAGCTGATTACTTGGGCAGCAGGTGTGCACGTTGAAGTCTCCACAGAAAAGCCAAGAGTCAAACTTTGGTAGCAAGTCCGCCAGTAGTTCTGAAAACTCACTGACAAAGTTTTTATTGTATTGTGGGGGCCTATAAAAAACGCCACACAAAATAGGTTTAGCAGATTCCAGCACAAAAAACATGCTTTCAAAACTGGAATAGTTTTTCTGAGGCAACAAACGGTACTTGAATGCATCACTGAACACAGCAGCCAGTGCAACTGTGTATCAGTTTTTTTGTGTGTCAGTGGGTTTGTGTGTCAGTGGGTTTGTGTGTGTGTCACTGTGTTTGAGTGTCAGTTTGTTAGTATGTCAGTTTGTTTGTGTGTCAGTGCATTTGCATGTCAGTGCATTTGTGTCAGTGTAAATGGTAAATGGAGCTGTTGTATATAGCGCTTTCCAGCCCCCTTTGAGGGACCCCAAAGCGCTTTACAATACCAACCATCCACCCATTCATACACACATTCATACACAGTGTGTTTGTGTGTCAGTGTGTTTGTATGTCAGTGTGTTTGTGTGTCAGTGTGTTTGTATGACAGTGTGTTTGTGTGTCAGTGCATTTGAATGTCAGTGTGTTTGTGTGTCAGTGTAATTTTGTGTCTGTGTGTTTGTATGTCCATGTGTTTGTATGTCAGTGTTTTTATGAGTCAATGTGTTTGTATGTCAGTGCGTTTGTATGTCAGTGTGTTTGTGTGTCAGTGTGTTTGTATGTCAGTGTGTTTGTGAGTCGGTGTGTTTGTACGTCAGTGTGTTTGTATGTCAGTGTGTCTCTGTGTCAGTGTGTTTGTATGTCATTGTGATTGTGTGTTAGTGTGTTTGTGTCTGTGTGTTTGAGTGTCAGTGCAACTGTGTATCAGTTTTTTTGTGTGTCAGTGGGTTTGTGTGTCAGTGTATTTGTGTGTCACTGTGTTTGAGTTTCAGTTTGTTAGTATGTCAGTTTGTTTGTGAGTCAGTGCATTTGCATGTCAGTGCATTTGTGTGTCAGTGTAAATGGTAAATGGTAAATGGAGCTTTATTATATAGCTCTTTCCAGCCCCCTGTGAGGGACCCCAAAGCACTTTACAATACCAACCATCCACCCATTCATACACACATTCATACACAGTGTGTTTGTGTGTCAGTGTGTTTGTGTGTCAGTTTGTTTGTATGTCAGTGTGTTTGTGAGTCAGTGTGTTTGTATGTCAGTGAGTTTGTATGTCAGTGTGTCTCTGTGTCAGTGTGTTTGTATGTCATTGTGATTGTGTGTCAGTGTGTTTGTGTCTGTGTGTTTGAGTGTCAGTGCAACTGTGTATCAGTTTTTTTGTGTGTCAGTGGGTTTGTGTGTCAGTGTATTTGTGTGTCACTGTGTTTGAGTGTCAGTTTGTTAGTATGTCAGTTTGTTTGTGTGTCAGTGCATTTGCATGTCAGTGCATTTGTGTGTCAGTGTAAATGGTAAATGGAGCTTTTGTATATAGCGCTTTCCAGCCCCCTTTGAGGGACCCCAAAGCGCTTTACAATACCAACCATCCACCCATTCATACACACATTCATACACCATGTGTTTGTGTGACAGTGTGTTTGTATGTCAGTGTTTTTGTGTGTCAGTGTGTTTGTATGACAGTGTGTTTGTGTGTCAGTGCATTTGCATGTCAGTGTGTTTGTGTGTCAGTGTAATTTTGTGTCTGTGTGTTTGTATGTCCATGTGTTTGTATGTCAGTGTTTTTATGAGTCAATGTGTTTGTATGTCAGTGCGTTTGTATGTCAGTGTGTTTGTGTGTCGGTGTGTTTGTACGTCAGTGTGTTTGTATGTCAGTGTGTCTCTGTGTCAGTGTGTTTGTATGTCATTGTGATTGTGTGTTAGTGTGATTGTGTCTGTGTGTTTGAGTGTCAGTGCAACTGTGTATCAGTTTTTTTGTGTGTCATTGGGTTTGTGTGTCAGTGTATTTGTGTGTCACTGTGTTTGAGTTTCAGTTTGTTAGTATGTCAGTTTGTTTGTGAGTCAGTGCATTTGTGTGTCTGTGTAAATGGTAAATGGTAAATGGAGCTTTTTTATATAGCGCTTTCCAGCCCCCTTTGAGGGACCACAAAGCGCTTTACCATACTAACCATCCACCCATTCATACACACATTCATACACCGTGTGTTTGTTTGTCAGTGTGTTTGTATGTCAGTGTGTTTGTGTGTCAGTGTGCTTGTATGACAGTGCGTTTGTGTGTTATTGTGTTTGTGTGTCAGTGTTTTTGTGGGTCAGTGCGTTTGTATGTCAGTGTGTTTATGTGTCAGTGTGTTTGTATGTCAGTGTCTTTGTATGACAGTGTGTTTGTGTGTCAGTGTCTTTTTGTGTCAGTGTGTTTGTTTGCCAGTGTGTTTGTATGTCAGTGTGATTGTGTGTCAGGTCAATTTTGTGTCAGTGTGTTTGTGTGTCAGTGTGTTTGTGTGTCAGTGTGTTTGTGTGTCAGTGCGTTTGCATGTCAGTGTGTTTGTGTGTCAGTGCAATATTGTGTCAGTGTGTTTGTATGTCCATGTGTTTGTATGTCAGTGTTTTTATGAGTCAGTGTGTTGTATGTCAGTGCGTTTGTATGTCAGTGTGTTTGTGTGTCAGTGTGTTTGTATGTCAGTGTGTTTGTGAGTCAATGTGTTTGTATGTCAGTGCGTTTGTATGTCAGTGTGTCTCTGTGTCAGTGTGTTTGTATGTCATTGTTATTGTGTGTCAGTGTGTTTGTGTCTGTGTGTTTGAGTGTCAGTGCAACTGTGTATCAGTTTTTTTGTGTGTCAGTGGGTTTGTGTGTCAGTGTATTTGTGTGTCACTGTGTTTGAGTGTCAGTTTGTTAGTATGCCAGTTTGTTTGTGTGTCAGTGCATTTGCATGTCAGTGCATTTGTGTGTCAGTGTAAATGGTAAATGGTAAATGGAGCTTTTTTATATAGCGCTTTCCAGCCCCCTGTGAGGGACCCCAAAGCGCTTTACAATACCAACCATCCACCCATTCATACACACATTCATACACCGTGTGTTTGTGTGTCAGTGTGTTTGTATGTCAGTGTGTTTGTGTGTCAGTGTGTTTGTATGACAGTGTGTTTGTGTGTTTATGTGTTTGTGTGTCAGTGTGTTTGTGGGTCATTGTGTTTGTTTGTCAGATTGTTTGTGTGTCAGTGTGTTTGTGTTTCCGTGTGTTTGTGTGTCAGTGTGTTTGTGTGTCAGTTTGTTTTTGTGACAGTGCGTTTTTGTTTCAGTGTGTTTTGTGTCTCAGTGTGTTTGTATGTCTATGTGTTTGTATTTCAGTGTGTTTGTGTGTCAGTGTGTTTGTATGTCAGTGTGTTTGTGTGTCAGTGTGTTTGTATGACAGTGCGTTTGTGTGTTATTGTGTTTGTGTGTCAGTGTTTTTGTGGGTCAGTGTGTTTGTTTGTCAGATTGTTTGTGTGTCAGTGTGTTTGTGTTTCAGTGTGTTTGTGTGTCAGTGTGTTTGTGTGTCAGTTTGTTTTTGTGACAGTGCGTTTTTGTTTCAGTGTGTTTTGTGTGTCAGTGCGTTTGCATGTCAGTGTGTTTGTGTGTCATTGCATTATTGTGTCAGTGTGTTTGTATGTCCATGTGTTTGTATGTCAGTGTTTTTATGAGTCAGTGTGTTGTATGTCAGTGCGTTTGTATGTCAGTGTGTTTATGTGTCAGTGTGTTTGTGTGTCAGTGTCTTTGTATGACAGTGTGTTTGTGTGTCAGGTCAATTGTGTGTCAGTGTGTTTGTGTGTCAGTGTGTTTGTGTGTCAGTGCATTTGCATTTCAGTGTGTATGTGTGCCAGTGCAATTTTGTGTCTGTGTGTTTGTATGTCCATGTGTTTGTATGTCAGTGTTTTTATGAGTCAGTGTGTTTGTATGTCAGTGCGTTTGTATGTCAGTGTGTTTGTGTGTCAGTGTGTTTGTATGTCAGTGTGTTTGTGAGTCAATGTGTTTGTATGTCAGTGCGTTTGTATGTCAGTGTGTCTCTGTGTCAGTGTGTTTGTATGTCATTGTTATTGTGTGTCAGTGTGTTTGTGTCTGTGTGTTTGAGTGTCAGTGCAACTGTGTATCAGTTTTTTTGTGTGTCAGTGGGTTTGTGTGTCAGTGTATTTGTGTGTCACTGTGTTTGAGTGTCAGTTTGTTAGTATGCCAGTTTGTTTGTGTGTCAGTGCATTTGCATGTCAGTGCATTTGTGTGTCAGTGTAAATGGTAAATGGTAAATGGAGCTTTTTTATATAGCGCTTTCCAGCCCCCTGTGAGGGACCCCAAAGCGCTTTACAATACCAACCATCCACCCATTCATACACACATTCATGTGTGTTTGTGTGTCAGTGTGTTTGTATGACAGTGTGTTTGTGTGTTTATGTGTTTGTGTGTCAGTGTGTTTGTGGGTCAGTGTGTTTGTTTGTCAGATTGTTTGTGTGTCAGTGTGTTTGTGTTTCTGTGTGTTTGTGTGTCAGTGTGTTTGTGTGTCAGTTTGTTTTTGTGACAGTGCGTTTTTGTTTCAGTGTGTTTTGTGTGTCAGTGTGTTTGTATGTCTATGTGTTTGTATTTCAGTGTGTTTGTGTGTCAGTGCGTTTGTATGTCAGTGTGTCTGTGTGTTTGTGTATCAGTGTCTTTGTGTGACAGTGTGGTTGTGTGTTAGTAATAATAATAATAATAAATTCAATTTATACCACACTTTTCATTAATAAAAATCTCAAAGTGCTACAACAAATAAAACAAGTGATAAAATCAAGTAAAATCATTAATGATATCAACTATGATTAAAGACAGAATCATGTGGAGCCAGAATAGGCCTGCTTAAAATAAATAAAAATAAAATAAAACAAGTGATAAAATCAAGTAAAATCAATAATGATATCAACCAAGATCAAAGATAAAATCATGTGGAGGCAGAATAGGCTTGCTTAAAAAGAAAAGTCTTTAAGCCATTTTTGAAGTCAACCAGTGACTGTGGAGCTCTCAGGTAGTCAGGGAGGGAGTTCCATAGGCGGGGGGCAGCCACACAGAATGCCCGGTCTCCCATGGTCCTTAATTTGGTTTGTGGAATGTGAAGTAGATTACTGTTCTGTGATCGTAGAGACCGGGTGGATGAATATGGTGCAAGAATGTCCTTTAGATAGTCTGGTGAAGTTCCGTGTAAGCATTGGTGTGTAATGAGAGCAGTTTTGTACTGAATTCTGTAGGTGACAGGAAGCCAATGGAGGTTATTAGGGGTGTAACGGTACGCTAAAATCACATTTCGGTTCGGTTCAACTACAAGGAGAGCTCGGTTCGGTTTATTTTCGGGTTTTTTCGGTACAAATTTTTTTTTTTTTTTTTACAAAATAAAGACTTACAAAATGTTTATTTTGAAAATGTGCCAAAAATATGTTTGTATTGTATTGTAGTAATAAATAAAAGTGACCCATTTGGATGACCAACAACACCACCAGCCTGATCAAGAAAGGTCATCAAAGACTCTACTTCCTCAGACGACTGAGACGTGCTGGTCTGAGCAGCCCAGTTCTCACCTCGTTCTACAGGTGTGCAGTGGAGAGCGTCCTGTGCTCCAGCATCAACGTGTGGCATGGAGGCTGCACAGTTGCAGAGAGGAAAGCTCTACAGAGAGTGGTGAAGGCTGCACAGAGGTCTGTCGGAGTCAGTCTCCCCACCATCACAGACATTTACACCTCCAGATGCAGGAAAAGAGCCACCTGCATCATGAAAGACCTCACTCACCCAGCACACACACTCTTTGCCCCACTCCCCTCAGGACGGAGGTTGAGGAGCATCAAATGTAGAACCACTAGACTGAGGAACAGCTTCTACCCTGAGGCTGTTAGACTCATGAATGAATAAATAAAAATAAAATAAAAATAAACACTGCAAAATATCACATCATGCTGATGCTGATCTGTTTTTCTTGTTGCTGTGTTCATCTGTGACCATCTGCTCATACAGACTCATGTT
>JBBPBX010064431.1:0-20250 GCA_038048925.1 Garcialebias charrua | reverse complement strand
ACACTGCATGAGGACATGACTCAACCTCACACTGCATGAGGATATGACTCAACCTCACACTGCATGAGGACATGACTCAACCTCACACTGCATGAGGACATGACTCAACCTCACACTGCATGAGGACATGACTCAACCTCACACTGCATGAGGACATGACTCAACCTCACACTGCATGAGGACATGACTCAACCTCACACTGCATGAGGACATGACTCAACCTCACACTGCATGAGGACATGACTCAACCTCACACTGCATGAGGACATGACTCAACCTCACACTGCATGAGGACATGACTCAACCTCACACTGCATGAGGACATGACTCAACCTCACACTGCATGAGGACATGACTCAACCTCACACTGCATGAGGACATGACTCAACCTCACACTGCATGAGGACATGACTCAACCTCACACTGCATGAGGACATGACTCAACCTCACACTGCATGAGGACATGACTCAACCTCACACTGCATGAAGACATGACTCAACCTCACACTGCATGAGGACATGACTCAACCTCACACTGCATGAGGACATGACTCAACCTCACAGTGCACGAGGACATGACTCAATCTGACATTGCACAAGGACATGACTGAACCTCACACTGCATGAGGACATGACTCAACCTCACACTGCATGAGGACATGACTCAACCTCACACTACATGAGGACATGTCTGAACCTCACACTGCATGAGGACATGACTCAACCTCACACTACATGAGGACATGACTGAACCTCACACTGCATGAAGACATGACTCAACCTCACATTGCATGAGGGCATGACTCAACCTCACACTGCACGAGGACATGACTCAACCTCACACTGCATGAGGACATGACTCAACCTCACACTGCATGAGGACATGACTCAACCTCACACTGCATGAGGACATGACTCAACCTCACACTGCATGAGGACATGACTCAACCTCACACTGCATGAGGACATGACTCAACCTCACACTGCATGAGGACATGACTCAACCTCACACTGCATGAGGACATGACTCAACCTCACACTGCATGAGGACATGACTCAACCTCACACTGCATGAGGACATGACTCAACCTCACACTGCATGAGGACATGACTCAACCTCACACTGCATGAGGACATGACTCAACCTCACACTGCATGAGGACATGACTCAACCTCACACTGCATGAGGACATGACTCAACCTCACACTGCATGAGGACATGACTCAACCTCACACTGCATGAGGACATGACTCAACCTCACACTGCATGAGGACATGACTCAACCTCACACTGCATGAGGACATGACTCAACCTCACACTGCATGAGGACATGACTCAACCTCACACTGCATGAGGACATGACTCAACCTCACACTGCATGAGGACATGACTCAACCTCACACTGCATGAGGACATGACTCAACCTCACACTGCATGAGGACATGACTCAACCTCACACTGCATGAGGACATGACTCAACCTCACACTGCATGAGGACATGACTCAACCTCACACTGCATGAGGACATGACTCAACCTCACACTGCATGAGGACATGACTCAACCTCACACTGCACATGGACATGACTCAACCTCACACTGCACATGGACATGACTCAACCTTACACTGCACGAGGACATGACTCAACCTCACACTGCACGAGGACATGGCTGAACCTCGCACTGCATGAGAACATGACTCAACCTCACATTGCATGAGGACATGACTCAACCTCACACTGCACGAGGACATGATTCAACCTCACAGTGCCCAAGGACATGACTCAACCTCACACTGCACAAGGACATGGCTGAACCTCGCATTGCATGAGGACATGACTCAACCTCACACTGCATGCTCTGTATGAAAAGAATTGTGTGCAAAGAAATCGTAGAAAAAGAAATATTGTTGACCAACCTTGGATGACTAAAGGGTTGAGAAATGCTTGTAAAAAAAAAAATAACTTGTATTTATGTTTCTTAAAAACGAGAACACAACAAGCTGAAGAAAAATATAAAAAATATAAAAATAAATTGGTAATGATTATAAGAAGATGCAAGAAAGAATACTATAGTGATTTATTAAACAAGAGCAATGGTGACACTAAAACAACATGGCGAGTAATAAATGATGTTCTAAAAAGTCATAAAGCAAAAACGAACATTGCAAAATATTTTGTGAAAGATGACAAAGAAATACATGATGAGAATGATATCGTAAATGAATTTAATCAATATTTTGTAAATATTGGATCAAGCCTTGCAGCTAAAATACCAAAAGTAGATAATAAGGTGTGTCATTCAATTAAAAGTTGCACCAACAGTATTTTTCTTAGTGGAACTAACAAAGAGGAAATTATGAAAATGGTAAAAAATCTCTCAGACAAGAGATCAAAAGACTGGGTGGACATGGATATGATGTTCGTAAAGGAAATAATAAGTTATGTTATTGAACCGTTTACATATATATGCAATTTATCTTTTTCAACAGGAATATTTCCAGATAACATGAAAGTAGCAAAGGTAATTCCTCTTTTTAAAAATGGTGATAAATGTGTATTCAATAATTATAGGCCAATATCCTTATTACCACAGTTCTCAAAGATTCTAGAAAAACTATTTGTGTCCAGATTGGATCAATTTATTGATAAACAAAACATTTTAAGTAGCAGTCAATATGGGTTTAGAGAAAAAAACTCTACGTCAATGGCTCTCATGGATTTAATGGAACAAATAACTAATGCTGTCGATCATAAACAGTACTGTGTTAGTGTTTTTGTTGATCTAAAAAAAGCATTTGATACCATTGACCACACCATTCTCCTTGAAAAACTAAATAAATATGGTATTAGAGGACCAGCATTACAGTGGGTATCTAGCTATTTGAAGGACAGGAAACAGTTCGTGCAAATTAATGATGTTAAATCTGACCTCCGTGATATCACTTGTGGAGTTCCTCAGGGTTCTGTGCTTGGACCAAAGTTGTTTATTTTATATGTGAATGACTTGGTAAATGTGTCAGCACTACTTAAATGTGTTCTTTTTGCCGATGACACCACTTTTTTCAGTTCGGGTAATGACATAAAACAGATTTTGGATATGATGAAAACAGAATTTACAAGCCCAAAACCAGAAAAGTTGGCACGTTGTGGAAATCGCAAATAAAAACAGAATACAATGACTTGCAAATCTTTTTCAACCTATATTCAATTGAACACACTGCAAAGACCACATACTTAACGTTCGAACTGGTAAACTTTGTTATTTTTTGCAATTATTAGCTCATTTGGAATTTGATGCCTGCAACATGTTTCAAAAAAGCTGGCACAAGTGACAAAGAAGACAGAGAAATTTGAGGAATGCTCATCAAACACTTATTTGGAATATCCCACAGGTGAACATGCAAATTGGGAACAGGTGGGTGCCATGATTGGGTATAAAAGCAGCTTCCTTGACATGCTCAGTCATCCACATAGAAGGATGGGGCGAGGGTCACCACTCTGTGAACAAATGCGTGGGCAAATTGTCGAACAGTTCAAGAACAACTTTTCTCAACGAGCTATTGCAAGGAATTTAGGAATTTCACCATCTACGGTCCGTAATATCATCAAAAGGTTCAGAGAATCTGGAGAAATCACTACACGTAAGGGGCAAGGCCGAAAACCAACATTGAATGCCCGTGACCTTCGATCCCTCAGGCGGTACTGCATCAAAAACCGACATCAGTGTGTAAAAGATATCACCACATGGGCTCAGGAATACTTCAGAAAACCACTGTCAGTAACTACAGTTCGTCGCTACATCTGTAAGTGCAAGTTAAAGCTCTACTATGCAAAGCAAAAGCCATTCATCAACAAGATCCAGAAACGCCGCCGGCTTTGCTGGGCCCGAGCTCATCTGAGATGGACTGATGCAAAGTGGAAAAGTGTTCTGTGGTCTGATGAGTCCACATTTCAAATTGTCTTTGGAAACTGTGGACGTCGTGTCTTACGGACCAAAGAGGAAAAGAACCATCAGGACTGTTATAGGCGCAAAGTTCAAAAGCCAGCATCTGTGATGGTATGGGGGTGCATTAGTGCCCAAGGCATGGGTAACTTACACATCTGTGAAGGCACCATTAATGCTGAAAGGTACATACAGGTTTTGGAGCAACATATGCTGCCATCCAAGCGACGTCTTTTTCATGGACGCCCCAGCTTATTTCAGCAAGACAATGCCAAGCCACATTCTGCACGTGTTACAACAGCGTGGCTTCGTAGCAAAAGAGTGCGGGTCCTCCCCTGGCCTGCCTGCAGTCCAGACCTGTCCCCCATTGAAAATGTGTGGCGCATTATGAAACGTAAAATACGACAACGGAGACCCCGGACTGTTGAACAACTTAAGCTGTACATCAAGCAAGAATGGGGAAGAATTCCACCTGAAAAGCTTCAAAAATTGGTCTCCTCAGTTCCCAAACGTTTACTGAGTGTTGTTAAAAGGAAAGGCGATGTAACACAGTGGTAAATATGTCCCTGTGCCAACTTTTTTGCAATGTGTTGCTGCCATTGAATTCTAAGTTAATGGTTATTTGCAAAACAAAATAAAGTTTCTCCGTTCGAACATTAAATATATTGTCTTTGCATTCTATTCAGTTGAATATGGGTTGAAAAAGATTTGCAAGTCATTGTATTCTGTTTTTATTTGCGATTTGCACAACGTGCCAACTTTTCTGGTTTTGGGCTTGTATAAAAATACAAACTTGGTTTAAATTAAACAAATTATCTTTGAATTTAGATAAAACTAACTACATGATTTTCAGTAACAAAAAGGGAATTGTTGATGACGATCCATTTGAAATTGAAGATGTTGTGATCTGTAAAGTGAGTGAAGTGAAGTTTCTGGGTGTTATCATTGATGACAAACTGACATGGAAACATCATGTAAATTCTATTAAAAAAAAACTAGCTAGAGCAATTGCAGTACTGTATAAAGTCAGGGATTTTTTAATTGATAAAGCTTTACATATGTTGTATAACACAATCATTGCTCCACATTTAATCTATTGTATTGAGGTTTGGGGAAAAGCATGCAAAACTATTACAAAGCCTGTTTTTATTTTACAAAAGAGAGCTGTAAGAGTAATCACCAGAAAACATTTCACTCACCCTTCAAACACCTTGTTTATTCAACTAAACTTATTGAAATTCCAGGAATTGGTAGAATATAGTATTTTATCAATTATGTATAGGGCTCATAATAACACATTACCTTTAAATATCCAAAGAAATTTTATAAAAAGACAAAGTTATTACAATCTCAAAGGGACAGAGATATTCATCAAACCACAATTCAGAACCAGCTTAAAAGGACGGTCTACCTCAATTCAGGGAATTCGATTGTGGAATGCTCTGGAGAGTGATGTTAAAAATGAAAAATCAATGTATACATTTAAGAAAAAGGTCAAAAAGGACTTGCTCAAAAGCTATATATGATGTAATGCGTGTTTGTGTATTTCAATTATGTTGTACTTATGATGTACGGTACGTTTGTGAATTACAGTTAGAAAAATTAAGTAGAGTTATTCATTTTATAAAGCAGTTTGTGTATTACAGTTAGAAAAATTAAGTAGAATTATTCATTTTTGTGATGAATTTGTGTATTACAATTAGGAAAATTAAGTAGAATTATTCATTTTGTGAACATCTTGATGTTGTGCCATCTTTTAGTTTGTGTATTTCAATTAGAAAAATTAAGTAGAATTAAGTAGAATTATTCATTTTATGATCTAGTTTGTGTATTACAGTTAGGAAAATTAATTAAAAAAAAAAAAAAAAAGGAAAATTAAATAAAATTATAAAAAAAATAAAAAAAATAAAAAAAATAAAAAAATTAGAATTAGAAAATTAATTAGAATTATGGGTGATGTAGTTTGTGTATTACAGTTAGAAATATTAAGTAGAATTATTCATTTTGTGATCTAGTTTATGTTTTACAGTCAGGAAAATTAAGTAGAATTATTCATTTTGTGATGTAGTTTGTGTATTACAGTTAGGAAAATAGGTAGAACTATTCATTCTGTGATGTTGCTTGAAAGTTATCATTGGTTGAACAAACTGTGAAATAGGGGCAGATATAATAAGATTTCATCTTCTTTCTGCTCCCTTCATTTTATCCTACTTGTAATCTTGTATCTGATGAAACTGTCTTGTATTGTTCTTTTAAAATGAATGAATAAACATCAAATCAAATCAAATCAAATGTTGAGCGTTTTCACGTCATGTTCCATTTTAAAACGTTGTCTCATGGTCTGTCTGTTTGTGTCTTCTCTGTCGTTCCCACATCACCACAGCACCAACCCCAATGAAGTCAGCGTGGCGATCGCTGGCTCGGTGTGCGACGTGGAGTCCTCCAACGCCACACACATCATCTGTGTGACCAACGCTCAGAGTCGGGCTCAGGAGGCCAAAGTCCGAGTCAGCATCGGAGACCGCGGCATCGCCAAGATGGTGATCCAGACACGTGCCCAGAGCATCGGAGGTACCACCTCTGATCAGACTGACCACGTTTGGTTTGTTGTTCTCTGCAGGATCACGCAGATTTCTTCTACATCGACGTGTGGTCGTCCCGGTTCACCTGGGGGGGCCTGTCTCCACCTGAGCAGGGCTCGTTTGTCATCATCACTCAGGGCCAGACCATCCTGCTGGACTCCAGCACCCCCGTCCTCAAAATGCTGCTCATCCAAGGTGGGCCCAGGCGCATACATACCAGCTGTCTTTTGTCCTCTATGTTTTATTCACCTTTTTACTCTTTCTTTTGCCAAAAGTTCTGAAGAACTGAAACACAAACTAGAGGAACTAGAACTTTCTGCAAATCCCCAATTTAATTAAATTCAGTTTATTTCTGAAGCTCCAGCAGACGTCGTCTCAGGTCTCTGAACAGAAATGTTCACATACATTTAAAATCAATCAGTCAAAGTTCTCTGTCTAAGGAAGCAGCAGACATGTTGAATCTTCACTTCACAGTCTCACATCCTGAGCAAGAGCAAAGGAGACAGTGGAAAGAAAAAACTCCCTTCAACAGGGATTCAATTAAATTCAAAAATACTTTATTAATCCCAAAGGGGAATTAATTGTTGTTGTAGCTCATCCTGCTGGTTTCATTAAGACTTGTTATATATGCTGATGGTTCTGGGCACGAAGGATCTCCCACAGCAGATCTGAAAAAACTGGCTGCAGATGCCGATCCGTCCACCCAGACCCAGCGGGCCTCTCGGTCCTTCTGGGCAACAGGGCCACCTGAATGTTGGCAGAACTCCTCCCTGAGCAATGTCCACTCCTCTCAGCGGCTTGTTCAGCTCCTCATCATTGCAGACAGCCAGCTGCAGGTGTTGATCTTGGTTTTCTCGTTGTCAAGAGCAATGTATGCCATCTCCAAGGATCTCAGCAGTCAGTCACTCTAGCACCTCTGCTAGGTAGATGGAAATGCATCCACGGCGCCTCTTTTACAACTCTCTGCTTACAGCTAACTCCCAGTTGTAAAACCCACCTTGTTGTCATAGTTACGCCTAATAACAAATGTCTAAAAGTAAAAATATTTTAACCCTTCCAGCTGCACAGTATCCAATCATCCAAAAAAGTGATTTACGTCCAGAAAAAAGAGGAAATAAAGTTTTCAAAAGCAATATCCCAGAATGAAAGTAACAGCTACTCCAACATGCAGCCACCTTGAATGGCGCAGTTCAAGAACTCTAGGAAGAAACCTCCAGCAGAACCAGGACCAGGAAGAGCGTCCATCTGCTTCAATCGGCTGGTTTGAGAGGACAGGAAGTAGAAACAGACACAGAATGACAGGTCCAGGTGTACTTTCTATAGTCCAGGTGTACTTTCTATAGTCCAGGTGTACTTTCTATAGTCCAGGTGTACTTTCTATAGTCCAGGTGTACTTTCTATAGTCCAGGTGTACTTTCTATAGTCCAGGTGTACTTTCTATAGTCCAGGTGTACTTTCTATAGTCCAGGTGTACTTTCTATAGTCCAGGTGTACTTTCTATAGTCCAGGTGTACTTTCTATAGTCCAGGTGTACTTTCTATAGTCCAGGTGTACTTTCTATAGTCCAGGTGTACTTTCTATAGTCCAGGTGTACTTTCTATAGTCCAGGTGTACTTTCTATAGTCCAGGTGTACTTTCTATAGTCCAGGTGTACTTTCTATAGTCCAGGTGTACTTTCTATAGTCCAGGTGTACTTTCTATAGTCCAGGTGTACTTTCTATAGTCCAGGTGTACTTTCTATAGTCCAGGTGTACTTTCTATAGTCCAGGTGTACTTTCTATAGTCCAGGTGTACTTTCTATAGTCCAGGTGTACTTTCTATAGTCCAGGTGTACTTTCTATAGTCCAGGTGTACTTTCTATAGTCCAGGTGTACTTTCTATAGTCCAGGTGTACTTTCTATAGTCCAGGTGTACTTTCTATAGTCCAGGTGTACTTTCTATAGTCCAGGTGTACTTTCTATAGTCCAGGTGTACTTTCTATAGTCCAGGTGTACTTTCTATAGTCCAGGTGTACTTTCTATAGTCCAGGTGTACTTTCTATAGTCCAGGTGTACTTTCTATAGTCCAGGTGTACTTTCTATAGTCCAGGTGTACTTTCTATAGTCCAGGTGTACTTTCTATAGTCCAGGTGTACTTTCTATAGTCCAGGTGTACTTTCTATAGTCCAGGTGTACTTTCTATAGTCCAGGTGTACTTTCTATAGTCCAGGTGTACTTTCTATAGTCCAGGTGTACTTTCTATAGTCCAGGTGTACTTTCTATAGTCCAGGTGTACTTTCTATAGTCCAGGTGTACTTTCTATAGTCCAGGTGTACTTTCTATAGTCCAGGTGTACTTTCTATAGTCCAGGTGTACTTTCTATAGTCCAGGTGTACTTTCTATAGTCCAGGTGTACTTTCTATAGTCCAGGTGTACTTTCTATAGTCCAGGTGTACTTTCTATAGTCCAGGTGTACTTTCTATAGTCCAGGTGTACTTTCTATAGTCCAGGTGTACTTTCTATAGTCCAGGTGTACTTTCTATAGTCCAGGTGTACTTTCTATAGTCCAGGTGTACTTTCTATAGTCCAGGTGTACTTTCTATAGTCCAGGTGTACTTTCTATAGTCCAGGTGTACTTTCTATAGTCCAGGTGTACTTTCTATAGTCCAGGTGTACTTTCTATAGTCCAGGTGTACTTTCTATAGTCCAGGTGTACTTTCTATAGTCCAGGTGTACTTTCTATAGTCCAGGTGTACTTTCTATAGTCCAGGTGTACTTTCTATAGTCCAGGTGTACTTTCTATAGTCCAGGTGTACTTTCTATAGTCCAGGTGTACTTTCTATAGTCCAGGTGTACTTTCTATAGTCCAGGTGTACTTTCTATAGTCCAGGTGTACTTTCTATAGTCCAGGTGTACTTTCTATAGTCCAGGTGTACTTTCTATAGTCCAGGTGTACTTTCTATAGTCCAGGTGTACTTTCTATAGTCCAGGTGTACTTTCTATAGTCCAGGTGTACTTTCTATAGTCCAGGTGTACTTTCTATAGTCCAGGTGTACTTTCTATAGTCCAGGTGTACTTTCTATAGTCCAGGTGTACTTTCTATAGTCCAGGTGTACTTTCTATAGTCCAGGTGTACTTTCTATAGTCCAGGTGTACTTTCTATAGTCCAGGTGTACTTTCTATAGTCCAGGTGTACTTTCTATAGTCCAGGTGTACTTTCTATAGTCCAGGTGTACTTTCTATAGTCCAGGTGTACTTTCTATAGTCCAGGTGTACTTTCTATAGTCCAGGTGTACTTTCTATAGTCCAGGTGTACTTTCTATAGTCCAGGTGTACTTTCTATAGTCCAGGTGTACTTTCTATAGTCCAGGTGTACTTTCTATAGTCCAGGTGTACTTTCTATAGTCCAGGTGTACTTTCTATAGTCCAGGTGTACTTTCTATAGTCCAGGTGTACTTTCTATAGTCCATGTGTACTTTCTATAGTCCAGGTGTACTTTCTATAGTCCAGGTGTACTTTCTATAGTCCAGGTGTACTTTCTATAGTCCAGGTGTACTTTCTATAGTCCAGGTGTACTTTCTATAGTCCAGGTGTACTTTCTATAGTCCAGGTGTACTTTCTATAGTCCAGGTGTACTTTCTATAGTCCAGGTGTACTTTCTATAGTCCAGGTGTACTTTCTATAGTCCAGGTGTACTTTCTATAGTCCAGGTGTACTTTCTATAGTCCAGGTGTACTTTCTATAGTCCAGGTGTACTTTCTATAGTCCAGGTGTACTTTCTATAGTCCAGGTGTACTTTCTATAGTCCAGGTGTACTTTCTATAGTCCAGGTGTACTTTCTATAGTCCAGGTGTACTTTCTATAGTCCAGGTGTACTTTCTATAGTCCAGGTGTACTTTCTATAGTCCAGGTGTACTTTCTATAGTCCAGGTGTACTTTCTATAGTCCAGGTGTACTTTCTATAGTCCAGGTGTACTTTCTATAGTCCAGGTGTACTTTCTATAGTCCAGGTGTACTTTCTATAGTCCAGGTGTACTTTCTATAGTCCAGGTGTACTTTCTATAGTCCAGGTGTACTTTCTATAGTCCAGGTGTACTTTCTATAGTCCAGGTGTACTTTCTATAGTCCAGGTGTACTTTCTATAGTCCAGGTGTACTTTCTATAGTCCAGGTGTACTTTCTATAGTCCAGGTGTACTTTCTATAGTCCAGGTGTACTTTCTATAGTCCAGGTGTACTTTCTATAGTCCAGGTGTACTTTCTATAGTCCAGGTGTACTTTCTATAGTCCAGGTGTACTTTCTATAGTCCAGGTGTACTTTCTATAGTCCAGGTGTACTTTCTATAGTCCAGGTGTACTTTCTATAGTCCAGGTGTACTTTCTATAGTCCAGGTGTACTTTCTATAGTCCAGGTGTACTTTCTATAGTCCAGGTGTACTTTCTATAGTCCAGGTGTACTTTCTATAGTCCAGGTGTACTTTCTATAGTCCAGATGTACTTTCTATAGTCCAGGTGTACTTTCTATAGTCCAGATGTACTTTCTATAGTCCAGATGAACTTTCTATAGTCCAGCTGAACTTTCTACAGTCCAGGGGAACTTTCTATGGTCCAGGTGAACTTTCTATAGTCCAGATGCACTTTCTATAGTCCAGGTGAGCTTTCTATAGTCCAGGGGAACTTTCTATAGTCCGGGTGTACTTTCTACAGTCCAGGTGAACTTTCTATAGAGAGAAAGACAAAAAACCTGTTAGAAATGATTACAGGAAGAGTAGAGTAAGTAAAGAGCAGCAGAGAGAGGACATGTGGTCAGTTTTTCCTCTAGTAGTCTAAGTCTTTAGCAGCATAACAAGACAACCCTAACTATAGGATTTATGAAGAAGTAAAGTGTTAATCCCAGTCTTCAAACTGGACAATGTGTCAGCCTCATGGACACAAACTGGAAGTTGGTTCCACAAGAGAGGAGCCTGACAACTGAAACATCTTCCTCCCATTCTGCTGCTGGAAACTCTAGGAACCACAAGTAAACCTGCAGTCTGAGAGAGAAGTGCTCTGTTAGCAAAATATGGAACAATAAGATCTGTAATATAAGATGGAGCTATAGAGATATGATCTCTCCTATCAACTCATTAAATCTGGCAGCAGCCTTTTGGATCAGCTGAAGACTTTTTAAAGAAGGTTTTGAAGGCCCAGATAATAAATAGTTACAATCCTTGACATGATGAACTCCTGTGTGAATCTCTGTGAACGTCGAGCGCTGAAACTGATCAGCAACTACAATCATTTTTTTCAGATCATTAAAGAAATAAAAAGTGACATTTTAAAACATATAAGTTCCCCAGACCAAAGGTCAGAGCACTTGTCTCCTGTAGAGGCCGAATGTTTAGATATTTATGGTTCAGTCAGCTGAAAATGTGCTGAAGTAGAAGATGATAAAACCAGAATAAACTTTAAACTGGAGAACAACCACGTTAAAGCTGAGCTTTAATAAACATTATTCACTTAAATGTTGTAAACTGGGAATGAAAAGAACAATAAATGTATTTGAGTGGGCAGGGCCGGCCCAAGCCTCCATGGGGCCCTAAGCAAAATTTGGTTTGGGGCCCTCTATTTCTCTTAAAAATGTGGATTACTGCAATCAACTGTCAGATGATTAGATCATTCACCCACCTAACATAAACTCATTGCAACTCTGACAGTCATGTTTACATTATCCTATATGTATATACTAAAAGTAACAAAAGAAAACAAACACCAGTATGCAATGTATGTTACAGCAAGTGTCATCTGGCTTATTATCTTTGGTTCCAAAGAACTGCAGCAGTAATGATCAAAATAATTTGTAGTGCAAGGACAACAACAAACAGATTAAATAAGTTAGATGCATAAAAATAAATTAAACTGCGCAAAAAACTGACAAAATAAAATAAAAATATCAAGGAAATCCTTAAATAATGTAAATTAACAATTACATGATCCTAAATAAAATGGTTTAAAAATTCATAACGTTGAATAATTAGTTCTTAAATATATGTGAATGTATGCAATACTTTGCAAAAGCTGAACATAAAATATTAAATTGAATCATATAGAAATCATTACTTAAAATTTTCAATTCCACTTAGGGAGCCCCCTAGTGGCCCCGGGGCCCTAAGCAGCCGCTCCTTGGGCCGGCCCTGTGAGTGGGAAACAAAACTCTTCTGACCTCATCTGATGAAACCATCATTAAAGATGTCTTCATGTGTTTCAATGGTTTGTGGAGCAAACGCGTCAGGAACCTGGACCACGCGGCCCAGCTGTGAAGCAAGAGCAGTGTGGCGGCAGCTGCTCCGGTCCTCCTGCAGCTACGTGCTGAGAGGAAGAGCTGCAGGACTTTTCCTTAAGACACAGCAGACTTGGTGCCGAGGTCAAAACGGTGATTTGTCCATTTGAAGCTGAGAAGTCTGAAAGTGGGTCAGAACTTTGAGGCGAGGTGACGGACCACTGTTCTCTGTGAGCCCAGATGTTCAGAACATCTTGACACGACATCATGGCGGTCCTTCGTTGAGCTCTTTGTTTGTCAGGTGATGTGTGTCTAACTGCTGGTGGTCGGTGCTCAGGAGGGACGCTGCTGTTCGACGAGGCGGACGTGGAGCTGCAGGCGGAGAACATCCTGATCACAGACGGAGGGCGGCTTCAGGTCGGTCAGGAGGCGGCGCCGTTCCAGCACAAAGCCATCATCACGCTGCACGGACACCTGCGCTCACCTGAACTTCCTGTTTACGGAGCCAAGACGCTGGCCGTCAGAGAGGGCGTCTTAGACCTTCACGGTACGAACAAACTCAACCGTGTCCTCACAAACAAACGTCTTGAGACGATGGCGTCTGTTCCAGCATTTAGACACGTCCTCACGCCGACAGATTCAGCATCGTTTCCTGTGACAGCTTACACACATTTTATAAAATATGATTTTTAATTTAATTATGAAAACTGTGTTTTAGATCATTTTCTTGACCTCAGCTGGAGACAGGAGACAATTATGGAGACAGGAGACAATTATGGAGACCGGAGACAAATATGGAGACAGGAGACAATTATGGAGACAGGAGACAATTATGGAGACAGGAGATGATTATGGAGACAGGAGACAATTATGGAGACAGGAGACAATTATGGAGACAGGAGACGATTATGGAGACAGGAGACAATTATGGAGACAGGAGACAATTATGGAGACAGGAGACAATTATGGAGACAGGAGACAATTATGGAGACAGGAGATGATTATGGAGACAGGAGACAATTATGGAGACAGGAGACAATTATGGAGACAGGAGACCATTATGGAGACAGGAGACAATTATGGAGACAGGAGACGATTATGGAGACAGGAGATGATTATGGAGACAGGAGACAATTATGGAGACAGGAGACAATTATGGAGACAGGAGACGATTATGGAGACAGGAGACAATTATGGAGACAGGAGACAATTATGGAGACAGGAGACAATTATGGAGACAGGAGACAATTATGGAGACAGGAGACAATTATGGAGACAGGAGACGATTATGGAGACAGGAGATGATTATGGAGACAGGAGACAATTATGGAGACAGGAGACAATTATGGAGACAGGAGACCATTATGGAGACAGGAGACAATTATGGAGACAGGAGACGATTATGGAGACAGGAGACAATTATGGAGACAGGAGACAATTATGGAGACAGGAGACAATTATGGAGACAGGAGACAATTATGGAGACAGGAGACAATTATGGAGATGAGACAATTATGGAGACAGGAGACAATTATGGAGACAGGAGACAATTACGGAGACAGGAGACAATTATGGAGACGAGACAATTATGGAGACAGGAGACAATTATGGAGACAGGAGACAATTATGGAGACAGGAGACAATTACGGAGACAGGAGACAAGACAATTACGGAGACAGGAGACAATTACGGAGACAGGAGACAATTATGGAGACGAGACAATTATGGAGACAGGAGACAATTATGGAGACAGGAGACAATTACGGAGACAGGAGACAATTATGGAGACAGGAGACAATTATGGAGACAGTAGACAATTACGGAGACAGGAGACAATTACGAGGAGGCAATTATGAAGACAGTAGATAATTATGAGACAGGAGACAATTAGAGATAGGAGACAATTATGGAGATAGGAGATAATTATGAGACAGGAGACAATTATGGAGACAGGAGACAATTATGGAGACAGGAGACAATTATTGAGACAGGAGACAACTATGGAGATGAGACAATTATGGAGACAAGAGACGATTATGGAGACAGGAGACAATTATTGAGACAGGAGACAACTATGGAGATGAGACAATTATGGAGACAGGAGACAATTATTGAGACAAGAGACGATTATGGAGACAGGAGGCTATGGAGATGGGAGATAATTATGAGACAAGAGACAATTATGTCTCCTGTCAATTATGGAGATAGGAGACAATTATGGAGATAGGAGACAATTACAGAAATAGGAGACAATTATGGAGATAGGTGACAGTTATCAGTTAGTTATGAGACGAGAGACAATTATGGAGACAGGAGATAATTATGGAGACAGGAGATAATTATGGAGACAGGAGATAATTATGGAGACAGGAGATAATTATGGAGACAGGAGATAATTATGAGACAGGAGACAATTATGAGACAGGAGACAATTATGGAGACAGGAGACAAATATTTCAGCATAAAGACGAGAAGCCATTTTTATTTTTTCTAAAGAAAAATCTTCTTTGTTACTTTTTGTTCAGATGAACCAGATGAAAGTTGCTGCTGATCAGAGAGGACCAGAGTTTCTCTCATTTCTTTAGCTGGGTTATTTATTGGACCATTTGTAACTGCTCAGAGTTTGTCTCTCAGATGTCCCTCGTCTCAAATCAAAGACTTGAGGCAGCAGAAAGCCGATACAGCCGAGACCCAAACAATCCGTCGATGTTCTCGTGGGTTCAGTTTCAGAGTTGTTTATCCTGCAGGACATGTCAGATGAACCCTGTCCTCCACCCTACCTGTTCCTCCAGGTGTTCCTGTTCCTGTGACCTGGACCCACTTGGCCCAGACGGCGTCCAGCGGGGCCATGACCCTGAGCCTGCTGCAGGCGGTGACGTGGAAACCCGGGGATGAGATCGTCATTGCCTCCACCGGCCACAGGTACGCCCGTTCAGTCCCGGCTGTCAGCGCGTTGAAGTGGGCGGAGTCGTCACGCGTTGAAGTGGGCGGAGTCGTCACGAGGCCACGCAGTAAATGTGGATCAAGTCAACGACAACATGAAGATTATATTTCATCTACCAGTTATAATATAATGTGACATTTGGGTTTTATGTGTGAAGCCATCGTCTATTTAAAAAGAAAGGACTTTTTGTTCATTCTCATCTTCTGAAAGACATGAAAAATTATTTTACACAAGACTGGAATGTTTTTTATTTTCAAAACGACCTGCAGACAAAAATTCAAACGCTTTAATATAATTTTGTGGTATTTTTGTTCAAACCGGTCAAATTTAATTCAGCAACTAAATTAAATATGGCAGCACTGTGGCTCAGTTGGTAGAGCTGCTGCCTCTCAGTAACTAAATTTATATACAGGGAGTCCCCGACTTACGAACGAGTTCCGTTCCTACGCACCGTTCGTAACTCGAACATTCGTAAGTCGGAACGCGTAACACGTGTCGTTCGTAAGTCCGGATTTTTGGTCGTAAGTCGGAAAATGTATGCTAACGCTGCGCCGCACACCCGTTTTTCAACATGAGACTGAACAAGCGTACATACTGGTTCATAAACATGCACAGAACTTTATTTACAAACGGTTAGCTAACACACTTTCATCTAAAAACACATACCAGTGCTGTATTTACTGTACAACAGTACTGTTCGTAAGTCCGTTCGTAAGTCCGGAACGTCGTAAGTCGGGGACCACCTGTATAGCAGCACTGTGGCTCAGTTGGTAGAGCTGCCGCCTCTCAGTGAGCAGGTCGCCCCGGTTCAAATCCCAGTCTGGGGCCTTTCTGGGCGGAGTTTGCGTGTTCAAAGTAGTTTATGTTTGGAGTCAGAATAATTTGAGTTTCTTCAGAAAGTTCAATCTTTTTGTTGTTTTCAGGCACAGTCACCCACCTGGTTCGATCTGAACCGTTGTGGGTCTCTTAGAGAGTGAACACCTACCTTTTGTGGTTCGTTGCTTGTTTCAGATTTTTCAATCTGAGGAGCTTCAGGGGCGGGGCTCCCTTTAAACCATTTTGAGTCACTGTTCCAGCTGGTACCAACATTTCGGTGTATGTCAGTTTGAAAATCTTGTTCATTCTTGCTAGTATTATCCAACTCTTTTAACGACCGACGTAAGTGCTCTACCTCTTCTGAGGTCAGAGGGCCTTTGAGACGACAGTGTTTATTCTCGCTTGTATTATCCAACTCTTTTAACACCCGACGTAAGAACTCTACCTCTTCTGAGGTCAGAGGACCTTTGAGACAACGGTGTTTATTCTCGCTTTCTATAGGAGAGAGAACCTCGCCTATTTTTTGCGACTGGGATACGACCTTTTGTTGGTAATGTAGTTCACGCTCTTGTTTTGTTTTTAACCAGATCGGGTCATTGTTTTGTCTGTGAGCGTCACAAACATTTACAGCACCCCGTTGTGTTTTTAATTCGCCTAACAAACGTTCGAACTCAAGTTTTTTTTGGTGATCTTCTTCACGTTCTTGAATGTACTTCTGCTTTAATACTTCCAGCTCTTCACGCCTTGATGCGATCAGCTTGAAAGCTTCATCATAATCGTCATATCCCATCTTTGTTTTGAAATTTCTCCAAATTAATGAGAGATGTTTGTTTGAATCAATAAGACGGTATTTATAATAGTGTATGCAAATAAATGCTTTCTTAGCGGTGAGTTATTTAACTAAAACAGCTTTCTGGGTTTGTTCCTGTAATCTATAAACAAGTCTTTCCTTCATTCAGTACCTTTTTATTTATTTTAGGTTTTACCTTCAATGAAAAATATGGTAAGTTAAGCCTTCGTGGCCGTATTAACTTAATAGACCTATCTTTTAAAACAATTACTATTAAACCACGCTTAATGTTTTCTGTCTTTCACTCAAACGACTTCTTAAAGATTTCAAATAAATGCAATGTTCACACTAAAATGTTAGCAGATTTTGTTTTATTTTCCAAGAGAATGTATTTCAGATTCAGTAAAACTGTTTGAGTTGCCGTAGTTATCTCGAGTGAAAAATGTAATTTTGTTTGTTATTTTAAACGTTTTATTTAAAATAAACTGGAGTCATTAATTTTACACAGAAAAATGTTAAAAATGCAATTTTTAACTAAAAGTGTACAGATGTACAACAATTCTGTTTAAAATTCAGAGATGTGAAGAGCTTAATGTGGAAATGCTCTGTTCTCCATCATTTTTTTTATTTATTTTTTATTTGAAAAATCAAATAAAAAAATGCTTCTTGAGTGTTATTTTAAATCTCTTCAGTATTTAAAATGAGCACAAATTGTGTGTCTGTGCCTCTGTTATACTAAAATTTGTATTTAGAATAAACAGGAGTTTTTGTTTGCGTACAGAACAATTTTAAAAACTGGTAATTCACCATAAAAATGCTGACTTTTTATGATGTTTTTGAGAAAACTCATCTGTCAACGTCTTTTAACCAACAGGGGGCAGCTTCGAGACTTAATGTTATCACGAAGAGACTGATTTTGTTTATTCAGTATTTAAACTAAAAACAACCTTTTCAGAATTAGTTTCTAGTGTGTCAGTGATAAACGCTCGAACCACGTTCTTGTCAGAGACAAATCTATGTTGTTAGACAGTTTAGATGGCTTTAAATGAGTGTTTAAACTCTCAGTGAAATCTCCGTTTGTCCTGTGAGTGTGTGAACTGCTTGTCACCCGAAGTGCACCTGGAAATGACGACACAAGTAGGCGGGTCGACGCAGCGCGTCACCAGCTTCCGTTGAGCGAGGCGGAGCTCGCTAAACAGATACGTGACGTCAACCAATCAATCACAGCGTTTGTAGTTCATTCCAAGCATTCATGGTGAATGTAGTTTCTTACCTTCGACCAATGCAATGCCGGAAATGACGACAAAGTGGGTTGTTCGCAACAGCGTGCATTCCCAAATCAGCGAATCAGCGTTCGCTACGAGAGTGATTGACAGTTCACAGCTCTCGTTCATCCAATCACAGCTCATAAACAAACATGCATGACACGTCTCTTTAACGTTAGCTTAGCACAATAGAACGCAACTTTATAGACTCTTAAACAACTCAAAACGCTTCAAATTAACTCCCCAAAACTCTGAAACGTGGCAATCACATTTAAAACAGGCACAGCTTAGCTACGCTCAGTAACCCAGCACTTCATTTGTAACACAACACGGACTCTCTTCGGAGCCGCTTTCAAGGTCGGTTCTGTCCACTTTAAGGGAGCAGGAATCGGGTCTGAACAGAACCACTATCCGACAACTTTCTAACAGTAATATGCTTCTATGACCTGCTCTAACATGTAAAATACCAGCACAGCAATCTTTTAGATGTTAATTATAGCTTTCAGGCTTTTGACTCGGCGGTCAAACAAAGCTTTGTACAGGAGTCTGTGTGAACTGGACCGGAACCAGAACCCCCACAGACCACGGGCTGACAAAATCCTCACCTAAAAGCTTCCAACAGCGTGTAAAAGAGTTGAACGAATAACAATCCCTCAGCCTCAAATGATAACAACATGCAGAATCTGCCTGTTTTGAACACCTCAGCCAAAAATTATTATCCTCAGAGTTTAAAACTTGGATCCTCTTATGCAAACATGACGTTACAGTTCATGAGAGATCACAGATTTATGAATAATCTTTCAGAAAACTCGTACGGCCACCAGATGTAAGGGATTATGAGGAGGTCAATATTAATACTGACCTCTTTACCTTAATTAATTTACTTATTCAGATTGAATAGTAATTTCACGGATTCTTTTCTTTTACAGTTTACCCAATATTTTTGTGATCTTATGATGGATAAATAAACAGATCTATAGAGTGACAATATGGTAAATGGTAAATGGAGCTTATTTATATAGCGCTTTCCAGACCCCAGTGAGGAGCCCCAAAGCGCTTTACAATACCAGCCATCCACCCATTCATTCAGACATTCATACACCGGTAGTGGTAGATAGACATTAACTTAGTTGGTATGCCAGGCGACACTACCATTTATTTAGAATAAATCACTAAATTAACACCATTACACTTGATTGATATGATTTCACTTTCTTTCAATTTAATACGTCAGCACACTTAAATTTAACACAACAGACTTCAATACTGGATGTTAAACATATTTAGTCTGTGGGCTCTTTAGCTTAAAATAGTTTCCAGCTTAGAATTGAGGGAAAGGAGAGGAGGAAAGATTTAAGAAGAATTGGGAGGTTAAGAGAGGAAGTTTATCTTGCATTTATGAAACCAGATGACACTCTTCCATACGCGTCCAGCTAAGATATCATCACACCTCCAGCAAGCAAACAGCGGCTCCTTTACCTTAAGACGTCCGCCTCGGTTCTGGTAAAGAGCTGTGATCAGCTTTGGACTGACGAGTCGTCGGTCCCGCAAGTCCAAGCTGGACTCCACACGTGTTTACCTTGTCGGTGTCGGTGATACTCGCTTTCGTCGGCAGAAGCCGTGGCAGTCGTGGTTTTTTGGCTCAAGATAACTTATTCCAGGAAGGAATAACA
>JBBPBX010064430.1:0-20250 GCA_038048925.1 Garcialebias charrua | reverse complement strand
ATTTGGTTGACTACAATATTCTTTTAGTATTGTTTAAAGCTCAGAACTACACACTACCTTCAAACATTTAAACACATTTTGTAAAAAGGAAAACATATACTCTTAAGGGAATGGACATTTTTGTAAAGCCACAGTACAGGACTAGTTTGAAGGGTCGGTCTACTTTAATTCAGGGAATAGGTCTGTGGAATGGTTTGGAAAATGATGTTAAAATAGAAAAGTCAATGCCTATGTTCAAGAAAATGATAAAGACAACATTTTTGAAAAGATACATATAAATTAGTTTATCTCAAATGTATTATATGTATGGAGAATTGTGATTAGTTATTTGTTATGTTATATTATTCATAGATGATTGTTGTTTGAACTGATTTTTAGAGTAAAATTTTATTTTAAAGAAGGGGCAGTTGTGATAAGATTTTTTTCTTCTTCTGCTACCTTTCATTTTACGCATTGTTTACTCTTATCATGTGGTTTTGTAAGGACCATCAAGTAGAAACTATGGAGTTGGCGGAGCTCAGCTTTACTGCCTTGCTGATCCATTAAACCTGCAAAACAACAGAACATAAAGCAGCTAGCAGAATTAGCAGCACATGTTTATGCACCTGAAGCCTCTGTTTCAGAGAGGTTCTCAGCTACAAGACTTGTGGAGAAGAAACTTTAATTAATCTGTGGGGTAAATTTTGAATGTAACCAGTGGTGGACAAAGTACTCAATTCTAGTACTTAAGTAAAAGTATTGATACTTATGGTCAAATCTTATTCAACCACAAGTAAAAGTTGCTCAGTCAAAAGTTTATTCAAGTTAGTTCTGAAGTAGACTACTTACTTTTGAAAATACAGTATTTACATATTCAAAAGTACATGCATAAAAAATACTTGAGTATTTAAATGTACAAATTATAATTTCTAATATCAGTACATTTCTGTATTGTTTTGAGTGATTTTACAGAACCTTGTCTCTGAAACCACCTGATGTGTAGAACCACTCGAACACCACATGCCTTAATAAAACCTGTAAACAACAAATAATATATTTTATGCATTTTACACATTTGAGTAAAGTAATGGAAATCCTAACAGATGATGCACATTTAGTCTTTTCCTCAGCGTCAGTATTCATACACTGCTTTGTTTGTCCATAAAAGTGCATATATAGACAGCAACAACAACATAAGAGAGGATACGGTAACACTGATAACTGAAAGTTCTTCCATACTTAACATAGAAGCTTACAAAACAATGTTCTGCACAGATGAATCTAGCATAATACCTGAATCAACAACTGGTCAACTGCATTCAAGGAAAGATAAAGAGCAACAACGGATTACAAAGCTGAGCTAAAAAAGGAACAAGTAACAAAATGTATTGGAGTCGAAACGAAAGTACAATATTTGTTTTTGATATGCAGTGGAGTGAAAGTCATAAGTTCCCAAACACTCAAGTAAAGCAAATATACTCAGAAAATACTTAAGTTCAGTACTCAAGTAAACGTACTTTGTTGCTGTCCATCATTGAAATTAACCCTATCCAAAATGGCAGTGGTGGGCACCAGCCCGCTAAAACGCTAATCCGCTAATAGCGGACCTGAACAATTTGTTAGCGCTATAGCGGATTTACTAATTTTTACAATTCATAAGCAGATTTGCGCTATTTCTATTTAAAATGCAGTACCGCTAATAACTAATTATCTATCAAAAACTTATTTGCGGGCTCTTAAATTAACTGGACGACTGCTCACGGACCACATCCGGTCAGCGCCGGATGTGGTCCGTGAGCAGTCGTCCGGTTGATTTAAGAGCGGGGCCCGCCCTAAGGGGCCCTATTGGCTATTACCTGTTATGCGTCACCACTACGCGACGCGTCAGCGCCTCATTTGCCCTGCTCAAAATGGCAGCCACAGAAGCGAGCCCGCACGAAGGACTTACTTTACAAGAAAACATGGTAAAAACAATTATTTCTTTGCTGAGAAAAAATATATTTCTTAGCTGACTTTATAGCACAAGGGTTCCTGAGCTTAACCGTTTCAAGAAAAGGTCAAATCTGCTGGATTAAAAAAAGTAGTTCGCCATTTCATGCGCGCGGGTGGGACGGCTTTATTTCTTTAAATTTAGCTAAATAAACGCTTAAAAATATATATTTCTTAGCTGACTTTATAGCACAAGGGTTCCTGAGCTAAACTGTTTCCCAAATGGTCAAATCTGCTGGATTTTAAAAAGTAGTTCGCCATTTGCACTTTAGCGCTTTTAAAATTAGCTTGCGCTAGTTTTCCTAAGCGCTTTTGAAATTGCGGACCTAAATAAATTAATAAGCAATTTAGAAATACCGGAACTAATATTTGGATTAGCGCTGCCCAGCACTGCAAAATGGCTTCCACATCTAATCAGCCTGAACATAAACATATATATGATGCAGTGAATTTCACAGATGCTGAACTAAAATCTGGTGTGGTAGCTTAGAGTCATCCCCAACACAAACTTTGAGCACCGGCAGGTCACACAAGATGAAGGGGCGATATGTATTCCTGAATGCTACTTTTATTTTGAAAGTTTTACCAACGAGCAAAATGTTTGATTTAATAATACAGACATGTTTTTTCTCTGGGTTTCCTCCCACAGAACAAAAACATGAATGGTTATTTGTCTCTGTGTCCCTGTGATGGACTGGAGACCTGTCCAGGGTGTCCCCCGCCTCTCGCACAGTGATAACTGGGCACCAGTGACCCCAGTGACCTGAAAAAGAAGACTCGGGTAAAGATGGATAGATGGACATTTTTACGTTATGACACTGATGCTGCTGACATGCAGGCTTAATTATTGACTTTAAAGGGATTGTGACATGATTTTTTTACTATTCATAAAATTGCTCAAAATATATATATTTTATCATTTAAATATGTTTGTTTTTGCAAACAAAATGATAAATCACTTTAATTTTGCTTTAAAAGTGATTTTGAACTTCAAGCCGTGTTTAATCATGGGAAATCCGATTACACTCGAACGCACCATATGTGATGTCACACTGGGCAGAGGGCTGTGGTGTCTTTAATAGCGGACAATTTAAAACTGGACGAATTTAGCAATCTATGTGAAGATTTGAGCTATTTGTCTTCATTTTGGGAAGCAGAAAATAGTTTGGGTGATGGAACAAGAAACAACAGGATCTAATTTAGGTCTGATGCTGTATCAGACTTCCTTCATGTCGAGCTGCTCATACCTGCGCACTGTGACAAGCCCAGAGCTCTGCCCAGTGTGACATCACAGATGGTGCGTTCGTGTGTAATGGGATTTCCCATGATTAAACACGGCTTGAAGTTCAAAATCACTTTTAAAGCAAAATTAAAGTGATTTATCATTTTGTTTGCAAAAACAAACATATTTAAATGATAAAATATATATATTTTGAGCAATTTTATGAATAGTAAAAAAATCATGTCACAATCCCTTTAATAAACAGTGTTGCACTTTAGCAACATAAAAAAAAAAAAACTTATTTGTTCACTCAGCTGCTGAACGTGAGATAACTGCCAGAACTGGAACCAAATCCCAGCGAATGACGCACAAGAGGAGTGTGGGAGAGTGACAAAGAGTCCCAACTGGAAGAGTCAGGACTTTCTCCGGTCGAACAATAACTCAAGCAGAGGAAGAAAAGTGAAGCTGAAACAATGAGAGGCAGAGCGAGCGAAAGGGTGAAAGGTTCTGGCCTGGAAATCCCAGCTTCCCTGTGAATCTTGAGTTTGGCGTCGCTGTGTGAGATGACTTCACACGGCCCACCTGAATACACAGATTTACACACAAGCTTGGCTCCCGCTTCTGAATCGGAATATTGGACGCGTTGAGATCACTCCAGCTGGTGTGAGTTTAGCAAGAAATTAGATCTGCCTCTTCTAAACTTAAATCTTACGCTCGGCTGCCTTTTCCCGTCTTTGATCCTGGACGTTAATTAGCTCTGCCGAGTGTCTAATGTGACCTGATAAATAAAATCTCATGACAGGCAACATTAAAAGTTTCTTCTTTTCCGTCTGATTTACACGTGGACAAATCGCAGAAAATATGTTCTTGACAGGTTTTTTCCCCCAGGTTTCTCTTAAACAGTGTTGTGCATTTATCTTTAATTTAAACTCGTTTATTAAAAATCTATTGGCAGGGCACATGTGGCTCGTGTCTAAACAAACCGTTCCCTTCCTCTGTCAAACATTTTCCACTGCAGGGATGGATGGATGATCATAATGAGAGTTCCAGCCTTCTGCTATTTTTAAGGCAGGAGACGGGCTGTTATTGCGCTGGAGGCAGCGAGGCCTTGGGGGTGCCGGATCATTCCGTGGACCTGCACTCCAAGCTTTATGGGTCTGAAAATAACCATCCTACCTAGGCCTAGCAATGCTCCTCCCATGGTAATCACAAAGTGTAGCCATCCATAAATGAATGTGGGATCTGCTGAAACCGTCACCTCAGCAATATTAGGTGAAGCCAAGTTCAGATCAGTCTCTAGACTGGATCATGTGTATATGGATACCGTATTCGTCAGTGTATAAGTCGCACCGGAGTATAAGTCGCACCAACCTAATTATGCCCAATTAAATGGAAAAATCAACGTATAAGTTGCATCGGCCTATAAGTCGCACCGGCCTATAGGTCGCACCTCACGTGAACTGGTGTTTTGCCCAAAATGGACTGGCTGCCAAATTGTTTGGAAGGACTTTTGACAAGATTATCACATAAAAACTACAGTATTTTGTTTGATGTGTCTTAGTTGAACTTTTCATTAATAAATGAACATTATTTTGGACTGGCTGCCAAATTGTTTGGAAGGACTTTTGACAAGATTATCACATAAAAACTACAGTATTTTGTTTGATGTGTCTTAGTTGAACTTTTCATTAATAAATGAACATAATTTTTGTATATTTTGTGTCTTTCATCATTTATCTTTAAAGATAAACACATAAAAATATATTTTTATTAGCTGACATTACAGTAAAAAACGTGTCTCAGTTTAAAATGATGACAGAAACAGATACTGTATTTATTTTATGGTTTTTATTTATTTATTCAAAACCATTGAAGTCTTCATCTTCTGTGTCACTGCACCATTTTTGGACCAGGCAGATGTCAACAGTGTAGGTACTGTAAAGGGTTTCTTAGCGCCCATAGCGGCCGAAACTGGTACTGCACCATTTTTGGAGTTTTTGACCAAAGTCAAATTATGACCAAAATATTGGAAAAATCGACGTATAAGTCGCACCGGCCTATAAGTCGCAGGGCTTAGAAATGTAGGCAAAAAGGTGCGACTTATACGTCGGAGAATACGGTACTTGTAGGTTAAATTCATTTAAAGATATGTATTGCAGCAGCAGAGGTGACGCCATTGAACACGATCAACAGAAACGTCACAAAGGCTGAGGAGAACCAGATAAGCACAAAAGTCCTTTTAAAACGCCCCAGCTTCATCAGTGTAACAAAGTCCTCTCTTTGTTTCTTTGCATGACAAAATCTGTCGTGTTTCTTATTCCAAATTTGATGTGCTTGCTCGACTCAGAACCAGGCCTGTCCAGTAATTGCCTAACATCCGGGGTTGGATGCTCCTGTGTAGTGACGAGCAATTGTTTTAGTCTATTCAAAGGGGAACCTCAAGAACATTTTTTTTTTAAATAGAACCACGGATAATCTTGGGGTGGCACATAAAAACCAAAAGCAATTACCAAATTGAAGGGGTTTTAATATTCTAATGTCCTATACAGGTAGTCCTCGACTTACGACGGCCTTGAGTTACAACGTTTCGCGGTTACGACGCACCTCCCATTAAAAAATAAAAAATAAAAAAATATATATATTTTAATTTTTTTATTTTGAAGTCGATTTACGCAGTTTCCGGCAGTTTCCGGTTTAGCGGTAGCTGCGGAGGCTACAGCTTGCCCTGTACTCTCTAAAAAAGCTAAGTCTGGTCCTCTGGACATCCAAAAAACAAAACAAAACTTGTTGGAGCAAGCTGGACAGGCAGCAGCTGTGGAAAAGTAGCTGTTTTATGGACAGCGGTTTTACAACATAAACAAATGGAGAATCCGGAGGAGGGAGGGAGGAATGAGGAAATGGCATCACCAGCATTCCAGAGTAGGAAATTAACTCTTTTTTCCCTTCATTATGGCTCTGAAATGTATTTGTTTTTAGATAATTATGTAGAGTATACTGTGTTAGGATAGGCTAGGTGCTTGGTAAAATACAGTACTGTACGTATAAGGTGCAGTTTGGACGTATGTTTCGAGTTACATGGAAATTCGAGTTACGACGGAGCGTAGGAACGGAACTCCGACGTAAATCGAGAACTACCGTATCTGTATAGGATATCTGTCCATCCACCCATCCATCCATCCATACATCCATCCATCCATACTTACATCCATCATCTTCCACTCATTCCAAACTTGGGCAGCAGCTTGAGCAGGGAGGTCCAGACATTTCTTTCCACAGTCACCTCTTCCAGCTCTTCTCGGAGGACCCCGAGTGTTACTAGGCCAACCAAGAGACGTAGTGTCTCCAGCTTGTCCTGGGTCTTCCCTGGGGTCTCCGCTCAGTCGGACATGCCCGAAGCACCTCCCTAAGGAGGCACTCAGGAAGCATTCTTACCAGATGTCCGAACCACCTCAACTGGCTTCTCTCAATGTGGAGGAGCAGCGATTCTACTCCGAGTCTCTCCTGACAACTGAACATCTCACCCCATCTCTAGAGTTCAGCTACTTTGCAGAGGAAATTAATTTCAACAACTTGTATCCACAATCTCATTCTTTCCATCTGTACCCAGAGTTTGTGGCTGTAAGTGAAATAGACTAACTGGTAAACAGAGAGCTTTGCCTGACAGCTCCGCTCTCGTCACCACAACGGACCGGCACAAAGTCTGCAATGCTGCAGATACAGCACCAATCCATCAATTTCACGCTCCTATATATGATACAAACACTATAATTTATCATTTGTTTGAATGTTTGTAAAGCAAAAACAAGTCAGGTAATGATTCTATATCATAAAGCTGTTGCAAATACTAGCAAAAGATAAACATATTTAATTTAAAATGATTCTCAGTATTTTAGGTGTGTACAAGTTCTTTGCATTCAGAATGACTTTGTTCAGTTCAGCCATTTTATTATATTATTGTTCTTAAACAATATATTGATATTGATCAGCACTGGATGAGCACAAGTTAAATGTATATGAATACAAAGAACTGGGAAAAAAATTGAATGATTAATACATTGCTTGAAAAGCTCATTCACAGTTTATGCATGAATTACATCTGCCATACATGTGTCAAACACAGACATGAGGCTTTTATAAAGCTTTCTATCAATGGTACCACAGATTTAAAAAATTTACTGAAACTGCCCCATTTCAAAGTTTAGTATTGTTTAATTATATAATTTATAAAGTAATTAGAATGGTCATACAATTGTCTTGTTTGGATATTTTACCTTTTACAGATATTTTAAAGACCGTGTAAAGTGAAATTAAATGTGTGTTTTTAGTTTGTCACATGGCATAAATATGTGTTATTAATCACCCATTTAAATCTGACTGATTAAAAACATTGTTTACCTTATAAAATTAAGTCTCAAAAATCATGAAAAAACATGATTTTGCCTTGCCCTGGAACGCTGGGGGCGTGTCAGTGCGTGGGCGTGGTTTCAGCGCAGCTGCGCTCGTGTCCTGCCCCTGCCCTGAGCTGACTGTGTGGAGAGGCAGGCAGCAGAGATCCAGTAAACCTGCTCTGTTTTTATCCGAGTTCTGTCTGTAACAGCAGCTACTTTTTCCAAGAGTTACGCTGTTTTTGTAAATAGTTTTCTTGTGTGTTTTTAATCTGGAATGAAAAAAAAAAAGAGTTGTACCATGCGGGATTTGAACCCGTGGGGTTTGGGACGGAAGGCAAGCGCTTTATCCATTGACCTATCCAGGCATTACAGATACTCGGTATAAAACCACGTGGTATAAAAACATGTTATGATTTGTACGGGTGCCCTGACCATTGCGACATCCAGGGAAGATGCACGAACGAGGCATAATTGATTAGCTAGCTAACAATGAACAAAATATCTATGCTATTGCTATCTGATGCTATCTGCGATTCGCGAGTGAACGGCTCCACCGAGGCGAATTTATACGGCTGGAGCTGCAGGGGGTGGGGCTATACTAATGAGGACCGCGTGACGAAACGCGGTCACATTTAAAACACGCCTAAAAAATCCTGAAACAGAAATATGTTTATACACAGTTTGCTCTATAACTCCAAAATTAATTGAGCTACAATTTTGAGACTTTTTACTCATTTACAAGATTACAATTATGACATTTATAATGTTTATTGAAGAAAATGTTGAAATTCACTTTACACGGCCTTTAATTATCAGAAAAATTGTTGATGGAAATACCATTTAGGTTCAAAAATGTTTTATGTTTAACATTTAGATCCCAAGTCTTTTTCAAAGAAGCAAAATACACTAAAAGTCACATTATACCATCCATCCATCCATTATCTTTTTACCCGCTTCTTCCATTTTGGGTCATGGGGGTCGCTGGGCAGGGTACTCCCTGGACATATCACAAGTCCATCACAGGGCCACATAGAGACAAACAGCCATTCACTCTCTCACTCACACCCAGGGACAATTTAGAGTTACCAATCAGCCTAACATGCATGTTTTTGGACTGTGGAAGGAAATCTGAGTACCCGGAAAAAACCCACGCATGCACAGAGAGAACATGCAGACTCCACCCAGAAGGGCCCCTGGACCAGGATTTGAACCAGGGATCTGCTCGCTGAGAGGTAGCAGCTCTACCAGTTGTGCCACCGTACTGCCCCACATTATACCAATAGGTGGCAAAAACATCTTCCGTTTTTTTCCCCAGACCTTCTAAACTTCAGAACACAACAAAAGAATACTGTGCAATGCACAATTCAACAATGTGTGGTCAAAGTTTTTCATGCACACACTGACACAGCAAGCAGAAGAGCTTTGGGGTCAATTTGAAGTCTTTTCCATCCAAAATGCTTCCAGGAAGGAGGAAACGAAACAAACAAAGGTTGCTATGCAAAATATTCATGTTAATGTGGACAGAGACTACGTATGATTACCACGATTGACCTGAAACTGATGACTTGACAGTTCTGGTACTTTTTACCCACACAGGACTTGAATTGTGCTGTAAAAGTAGAACAAAGTCATCCCATCACTGCCGTTGACTGGGACAGAATACAGGTAGTCCTTGGGTTAAGACGGTCTCGAGTTACGACCTTTCGTGGTTACGGCGCATCTCCCAAAAAAAGTTACAAGTTACGCAGTTTCCGGTTTCCGGTTTTACGTCGTAAATGTAGCGGCGGAGGAATACTGCACTGTACTCTCTAAAAAAGCTAAGTCTGGTCCTCTGGACATTCACAAAACAAAACTGTACTGTGAACGCGGTTTTACGTCGTAAACTAATAGAAAATACGGAGGATGGACCGAGCTGGACGGAGGTTTTAAGTCGTAAACGAATGGAGAATACGGAGGATGGACCGAGGTGGACGGTGTCACCAGCATCCAAGTAGGCTATTAACTGTTTTTTCCCTTCATTATGGCTTCCAAATGTAAGTGTTTTTTGATAATTATGTAGGGTACTGTGTTAGAGAGAGAGAGTCAGAGAATCTTTATTGTCATTTGCACCGCATGTGGTACCTGTGATGAAACGAGATTATGTACACAGGGTCCCAGTTACATTCAACAACAAAAATGTAAGAGAAAAACAGTAATAACATCTAGGATTGACTAAGAAAAACATCAACTAGAAATGCACTAAGCACTAATGTAATAGAAAACAAAATCATTACAAACAGCAGCACGAACATGAGTCTATATGAGCAAATGGTCACAGATGAACACAGCAACAAGAAACAGATCAGCATCAGCATGATGTGATATTTCACAGTGATTATTCTTATTATTTATTTATTCATGAGTCTAACAGCCTCAGGGTAGAAGCTGTTCCTCAGTCTAGTGGTTCTACATCTGATGCTCCTCAACCTCCTTCCTGAGGGGAGTGGGGCAAAAAGTGTGTGTGCAGAGTGAGTGGGGTCTTTCATGATACAGGTGGCCTTCTTCCTGCATAGGATAGGATAGGTTAGGATAGGCTAAGTGCTTAGTAATACAGTACTGTACATGTACATGTATATGGTGCAGTATGTACGTAAATTTCAACTTACATCGAAAATTGGTTTACAACGCCACGTAGGAACGGATCTACGTCATAAGCAGAGGACTACATGTATTCCAAAGTTTTTCTTCTTTTTTTTTTTTTGCTCGCATGAAAATTTGACAATTGTTTTAACGCCGCATGCCCTTCCTGACACAACCACAGATCTCCAAGCTACCATAGAAACCCTGGGACATCAGATGGGAGGCTTAAGGGTCTTTCTTAAGGGCTTAGAATGGGGCAAATTAGGATGGAGGAAGATGTGTGTCACAACAGAGGTGTTTACTTATTAGAAAGAACGAACTGAACAGACTCTGACTCTGACTCCTTTTGGCATAAAGTGATTTACTGTATCAAAGTGGTTAGATAAATATATCCTATGTACAGGGATGCCCTGGAAACCCTTGGGAGGACGGAATGATGTCAGGAGCTGTGAGGAATCATCAGATAGTGCAGGTTGTTGTTTTCTTACAGGTCACTGGTTGAGGGGCAGTTAGAGAGGAGGGTTGAGGATTCCATGTTAGTTAGGTCCTTTTGGAAGGAGAACAGTTGGAGCGTTGAGGCAAGTGGTTGGAAGGTAACGGAGCAGCTGGGGTTGTAACTCACGAGGATTCATGAACAGCGGCAGAGGTCCAAGACTTGAGGCTCAGAAACCAGATTCTGTGAGAACGCGAGGAAGGTAAGTTTACTTAGGCCTAGGGGATTAACACAAGGAGCACAAATACCAGAAGGTAAGTAATGCTCCAGCAGGGAAGGAAGCTCTTCTGCAGCCTCTTCTAGTCCCGGCACTCGTTAGTGGGATGACTCCCAGCAGTTGGTAGTTGGCATCGCCTCTAGACTCAGGAACTTTCAGGAAGAGCTAGAATCCCTAAAATGTGGGGACTTCAGCTTTCCAACTCAGATTTTGATGTAATGTTCAGGGGATTCTAACGGGTGACCTCTCGATCACAGACTCACCTTCTCTAACCTCTAAAGACACTTTTACTTGAAACTAATTAATGTGGGCTGTATCATTACGTTTTATCCTATTTGTTACTGATTGTTTCATGCTACGGACTACTTACCACTTAGACAGGTCAAACGAGAAATTGATCTAGATTATTTTAATCAGGTTAAATAAAAGTAAGCTTTCTATAATTATCCAGCATTGGATTAGGACCAGCGTAGCTTTCATTCTGCACCTCCATCAGTAAATCAGGTAATAACACCCCAATACTTTAGCTAAGCGATGCCAACGGAGTTTCACTTACCGGTAGATCAATATGAACTTTTGTGAAAATAATGCAACTACTGTATGTAATGTTTGATTCCCTCACTTTTGACTTTCAACTTCTTCAGTTCAGACTAATTCTGGCTAGTTTGGCACTGTTCACCCACAGGTGAACCACAACTCAAGACGATTCCCAGAAAGCATCCTGATTATGTATCACCACAACCTCTGAAAAGTGATGGAACAATCAGGAACACCGGGCAGTGTTCCTGCAGAACTTCCTTCACCCTTTAGGTAATCAACTCGAGTCAGCAAGTCTTTAACATTTGTTTGGATCCTCATAAACACCACAACGGTACAGTTACACATCCGGCTTATTACTGTACTTTGCAAGCTAATCAACAGGCTGCTTTGCTTTCATGCTATTCGTGATTGGAAAGACCCTTAGTTTGTGTATAGAACTGGTAATTTAACCAAACATTGCCCAAAAGACGTGGGACTCGAGATCTGTTTAGCATTTAAACGCTGATATTCTCCACCTGCAGAGCAGAGACACAGACTGAGGTGGTCAACCTCAACCATTCAGTACTTCAAAAACTGTCTGGTAAAATATTTTAAAACTGTGATGCTGATTTGTCTTTATGACCATAGAAACAGTAGTTTCAGTGCTTCTGTAAACAGATTGTAAAGTCCTGCAGGCTTGTCATCAACGTTTGACAAACCGGGCTAGTAGAACTAATGTTTTCAGCATCCTGCTCATGTTGGGAAGCGCTCCCTGGCTGCTTGTACAAATAACCCATCTGTAAGAAACTAACCCTGCTTCATTCTGTTTTCTCATACCAGCTCAAGACAAGAATAACAGCTGGAACGAAGATGATCCAACCCCCTACATGACACAATTTTATTGCAGGGATCACCTGTAGAATGGATCAAAAATGAACGCGAATTGCACAAATTTCATTTGTTACTCGACTGAACAAAAGGAGCTTTTCTTCTTTGCTCCTGTTCAAAAGGAGACTGGAGCTCGCGTTGACAAATCTTTACATCTGCAACAGTCTTTAGACGCGCTGGGAAACAAATCCAGCAGCTGCACAAACAAGTCAAAACCTGAATTTAAGGAAAAACCATGGAGAACAATCAACATCTGCACACGTTGAAGGATTGTCCATACGTTAACTGCAAACCATCCAAAAGTTTGTGAAGATACGTCAGTCCAGATGGAAAAGGAGAACCTACATTTTGAATGTCCAGAGGACCAGACTTAGCTTTTTTAGAACCTACTAATGTTAGACAGAACGCCCCACGAAGAGCATTCCCCTAAATATCTCAGTGTTTTACTTGTCGTCCTTCAACTGTGGGAATCCTGCATCTCTGAAGACAAGAAAGTATAACTGAAGTGCTTTGAATGTAAAAAATAAATAAATATCAGAGTGAATCCATCTGCTGCCCAAACACTGCGTTTACCAACAGGCCCCTGTCTGTGAGGATCCACAACTTTGCCTCCTCCACCATAACTCTCAGCACTGGCACCCCTCAAGGCTGTGTGTTGAGCCCCCTCCTGTTCACTCTGCTCACATATGTGCACATACCCATCAGGCTATCATATTGTACGGTTTGCCGATGATACAGTGGTGGCTGAATGCATCACAAACAACAATGAGTCTGGCTTCAGGCAGAAGGTGGAACACCTGGGGAGCAGGTGCAAGAATAACAACCTTCACATCAATGTGAAGATGAAGGAGATGATTGTGGATTGCAGAAGGAGCAAACACACTTACCCTGCCCCCCTGCACATAGGAGGATCTGCGGTGGAAGTAGCCTCCAGTTACAAGCACTTGGGTGTGCACCTGAATGACAACATCATGATTACTCTTACTAATTAGTTACCAGCAATCACATCCCAGTGAGACACTGGCTCTGAGATCGGGATGATGATCAGTGGTTGATCATTTTTTGGAATCAACGTTTTACTAACATGCAGACTCACTTCTTAAATCTCAAAAGCAGCGAGAACTGTTAAAGTTATCTGCATGATGAAAGGTTTACAGAACATCTGTCCAGGCTTGGAAGGAAACGATTAGCAGAAAAAAGGAACTGCATCTCCGGAAAGTGAAGCTGTTTTCATAATTTCACAAACAGACAAGATCATCCTTCACGGCACAAAGTAATCAGGTCCCGGTGGGATGTTTAGAGAAGAGGGCTGTCGAACAGGTGGTATCCAGGTGAGCGGTGGAAAAGTGATTGTTGAGGTTTTTGCACTAAAACAGCTGAAGACAAAATCTACATGGAACCAGGGCACGGGATAATTTGATTACATCTATTTATTTTCTTGTTTTGCCTTGCAGTACTTACAGAAATGACCACCCTGTCTGCAGAACAATTGGCCAAACAGTGACGCAAACCCGAACAATAAGAAATAAAAATACACGTGTTTCCATGTCTTTATCAAAGCGCTCCAACTTCTGTCTCAGAAGCAGGATTGTGAAACTACAGGAAGGGTCGTAAAATTAACTGCTCAACAATTCACCTGGCGAGGAAAGTGTTTTATTCTAAAAACGTTGCTGTTAAAGTCTGGAAAAAAAAACTGAACTGAGATGGCTTTGCTTACTGGTCGTCATAGAAACACAGGAAGGCAGGAAACTCTTGTGACATGAATCAACAGAAAAGGAGAAACTGCCTGTTATTGTAGATAATTAGTCAGTGAGTCGAAATGTTGCTGCTAATTCAAACCTACAATGAGCACTTCCTGTTTGGAGGGTCGCTGGATATCTGCAGCGTGCAGTTCCCCGATGACTTTAGCAGGACCAAAATATCTCAACCACCGACACGATTCCCATGAAGACATTAAAACAGTGGTGTTCAGTGTGGTCCGAAAGCCTTTTGCAGCTTTTTCACAGATTTTGAGCGACCCACGCTGCCATTTAAGAGTAGGGATGCACAGATCCACTTTTTTTTTCCGATCCGAGCCCGATACTTAAATCTGGATATCGGCCAATACTGATCCAGTTCCAATATCATAATCATCATTGATTTTATATGAGGCTGTAATAATCTCCTCTCAAGTACAATGTGTACACATATGCATGCATGTCAAAAGGCAACTTGAGGTAAGTTTTATTAATGTTGGATAAGTTTAAAAGTTAGAATTCAATTCTGCTAACACAAGATGTGTTTTTTTTTATATATTCTTAGCTTTAAAGTGGATATTAAAGTGATTCATTTAAGTGATTGTTTGTTTAAAGTTATTTTATATATTCTTTTAAATAAGGGGGTGATATAAGATTGTTTTCTTCTTTCTGCACTCTTTACATTCAATGCTTTCATTTTTCATGAATTTGTTTTATTTTGTCTCTTTTAAATGAATGAATAAATTAATTAAATAAAATATAAAATAGCTTTACATCTGCTAAGTTCTTGGCATAAACCAACACAGACATGTTCCAGTTTTTAGTATTTTACATCGCTTTATAATGTAGATGTTTATTTCGTTGATGTTTTTTTTAAATACCGTTTTCTTGTAATTTTTATTTAATATGCTTTTTTTTATGATTGTCTGCTGTTGTACTGATAAATATCTCCTGGAGGGTAAACTATATCTTGGCTGCAAGTATAAAGCTGCAAAATCCTTTGTTCCCTTTCAGTCGGTCTCTCAGTGCAACACAATTGCTATGGGAATCAGCGCCTCCGCGCGGTGACCTGAAGTAATACACTCACGCCTTTACGGCAGGAGCGTCAGCGTCGCGCCAGAGGCCCCGCCCTCTGGACATTTAAGCGGCTGACGCCCGTCCATCTTTCTCTTTTTGCCCTTCACCTCGCAAATACCTGAAACACTCTTCTCGGATCTTCTCTGTATCTCCATCGCTCGACCAGAGGTGAGCTCGCTCCCTACACAGAGCATACAGAGAATCTTCTACTACGGACTGCTGGGCTGGCGAAGGCTGGCCCAGCACATTTTTCCTTCACCCCGAAGTTTTCTTCTCCTCTCTCCACAGACCGTTTCGCTCGAGGGCGCTGACTGCGCGACACCGCTACCCTGCTAACAACTAGCAGGCTAGCCGGCAAAAGCGACACGAGGAAGGAGACGTCTCCGGACGACGTTAGCATTGCTAACGGGCTTAACTCTTCTCAGCCACGGCTCCCAAGAAGGTAATGCGAAAACCCAAAAGTCAAAGAAGACCAGCAGGCCAGCGAGCCACAGCTCCCATGCCTTTTTTCTCTTCTGCTTTTCTACTGCTCGGTTAGCGAACGCTAACTGCGAGGCATGCTACCTGCTAAGCTAACGAAGCTAACAGGCCAGCAGCCCCGAGCAGCTCGGCGAGAGGATGTCCTCGGACAAGGAACTCTGGCAGGCCGTGAGCTCCGGCTCCCGAACCTGCTTCAGCGGATCTGGATACCCCCCTTTTCAGCAGCGGACACCCACGAGGCCTGTCCGCTCTGCTTTGGGATGCTACACGCTAAGGACACTCAAAGCTTTTCTCGCGGATGACCCCGAAGAAAGGAGAGTGGAAACGGAATAACTCCGCCGTTATCTGGCCCACGGTTAGCATGGCTAACCAGGGGCACCCATGACAACACGTGGCGGAAGACGGCGTTGCTAACACGATTAGCGCGGCTACGAGCGGACAACGAAGGACTCCATCATGAGGTATGTGAAAATGCTTGGACTAGCTTGCTAGCTAACCTTCTCATATTTTGCTTTTTCCGCTATCCTGCGAATCGACTGTAGAATTCATCGCATAACTAAGTGTTTTTTTACCGATGCTGCGCTGCTCGAGGGCCTGTCTTAGCACAGCTAGCAGGCTCACAAGTACATCCGCGTTTAGCCCCGGCTAATAGGGAGACTCTCTGTCTAGCACAGTCCAGGAGGAGGATTTTCAGCTACCTGTTCAACTGCGCTACCTGGTAGTTTTTTCCTTGCAACATCGATGACGCTGAGAGCTTATCCACCCATGAGGCTATGGATGACTCTCTGACGTTAAACCATCTCAGGGCCCGAGGGGCCCTGGCGGGATGGACAAGGACAAGTGGCCTCGGTATCGCAGGCCCACCAGGCAGAAAAGCTACAGGAGCTGGAAGGGGCCACCAGCAAAAGAAGAGGAAAGAAGATGCCCTTGCACCATTACAGGCGCTCTCTCTCACAGAAGGAGAGGAAATGCCGAATTTCTACCACCAGTTTCTGTGTTTTTAAGGTACACGGACTAGCTGGTTCGGAATATTTAAACACACAAGAACACTCAAACCCTTGTGTAATAAAGAGAAATTGCCGTCCACACACGACAATACAATCTCAGACTATTGAATGTGTCCTGGTCCCAAAATGGGAACAGGGCCCCAGGTTTGCCCACTCACGCAGTACGGGAACCTGGCCTTTTGAGCCCAGACTTCACTTGTAAAATGCTATAAGGAGTTGGTGGTACGTGTGTGCGCCCTAAACAATAACTCGTCTACTGTATGTGTAAAGAAAAAAAAACACTGTTTCATGCATTTACAAAAATGAAAGTTCCAGAGCACAGACTGCCCTGGTTGTTAACTCACCACTTGGTGAAACACAAACTACTAGGTCAAACTACGAACCGCAGTGGGACACACGAGTTTTGCCTGAGACAGTCAGATCTCGCGATGTCTTCTGCTGGGTAGAACAACCTGCTCCAGAGTACGCGGGAGGGGTCGAAGGCCACCCCTTCCGCACTCAAATGAAGCAAACAGCCGCTAGACATCCCTCCCAGGGGATGCGTTGCAGGCTCATGTTCTTCCTGGTGCCCAAAAGAGATGAAAACCTGAGACCGGCCCTGGATCTCAGGACTCTGGGCAAGAAAACAAGAATTTTTCAATTTCAAAATGTTGACACTGTGGCAGGTCCCCCGGTCCGTGAGACCTGGAGACTACGCATGTACAGTGGATTTGAGAGACGCCTGCTTCCATGTGGGCGTCTGGAGGAGGCACAGGAAATTCTTCCGGTTTTGCCTTCAAAGGGAAAGCTTATAAATACAAAGTCTTACCCTTCGGTTTGAAGACTGCTCCTCATACATTTACTAAATGTCTGGATGCAGCCCTGACCCCTCTTAGGAATCAAGGAGTCAGGATTATGAACTACTTGGATTACCTCATGGTTTTTGGCCGGGAGCAGGCCCAGTCACACTCCTGGGTGATCTCTCACCTGGAGTCTCTCGGATTTTTCATAAACCCACAAAAGGAGTGACCTGACCCCATCACGGACTACCGTATTTCTGGGAGTGCAGGTCCACACCATCAGGTACAAGGCATGGCTCTCAGAGGAACGTGCTTCCTCGATTCGCCGTTACCTGGCAAAAGTTTATACTGAATCAACGGATTCCCCTGTAAGCGAGCCAAACGCCTCTTTAGGCCTCTTGGCGGAAGCCACACCCTGTGTGCCACACGCATTGGTGAGGATGCGGGTCCGGCATGCATGGCTAAACCAATAAAAACAACATGCCCCCTTCTGGGTGAGCAAAAAAAAAAAATATATATATATATATTTAGAATCATCTCAAAGTGCCTGAGGGCCTCAGAACCTTGGGGGGACCTGTCCGTGTTCACGGAAGGGGTCCCGTAAGGTAAGGTGTCATCCCGTGTGATTATCACGACGGACACCTTGGAAACAGGATGAGGAGGCAGTCTGCAGAAATCAGAATGCCCGAGGCCTCTGGAATGATCAGGAAGTAGATTGTACATCAACTTCCTGGAGTTGTTGGCCGTATTCCTGTCAGCAAGATACTTCTTTGGTAAAGGTCTGATTGCGGGACAGCACGTCCTGGTGTAATCAGATAACAAAACCACGGTGTCCTTCATTGACTGGGAAGGGGGACGAGATCCCAAGCCCTCCTCAGCCTGACACAGAGGATGCTCACATGGTACGCTCCAGGATTATTGTCGCTCAGGGCGACTCATGTTCCGAGTGAACTGAGTTACGGAGCGAATGCCCTCTCAAGAGGGCCTCTTTTGGAATCAGAATGAAGACTGAACCCACAACTCGTGGATCAGGTCTGGTCACGGGTTAAAAGAACCTCTGTGGACTTGTTCCCATGCAGAGCCAGTTCACAATGTGACCTCTGCTTCTCAAACTTCAGGGATACCATGGCAGTTGCCTTCTTACAGAGACCTGCTGACTCAGGCACGTGGGCAGCTTCTACACCCACGTCCGGAGTTGTGGCAGCCTTCAGCCTGGCCACTGAAGGGGACTGGCTGAGGGTCTAAGGCCTGATCGTCTTTGCTCCAACAACAACAACAACAACAACAACATACACAAGGGACACCCTTGGTGTTTATGTTTACTTGGGAGTTGCTTCAGTGGAAGGGTTCCCCTCTCCTCTGACAGTTCTCCAACATCAGGATGTGCCTCTTTGACAGTCCTAGTAGTTGTCTGTTCAAGAAGCAGATGAGGGACTCGTGCGTGCCCCTTGTACATATTTTTTTCCCTGGGGACCTGGAAAATTACCATGTGCTTGAACTGGGTTTTTTACCTCCACATCGCCATCTGATTGCCAGTGGTGTAATAGGTCCCTTGCTCTTTTCCTCCTGCTTCTCAAGTTTTCCAGGGAAAAAGGAGATGTGGAGTAATCGCACTAGCAGAAGACGCTTATGCTGCCTCTAACTGGTGTTTTCATCTATGTGTCCAGTGTTAACATCAGGACGATGTTTCTACATGTGGCATTTTTCTTCTCAGGCTGTGCTCTCTACATACCTTGTGGAGAGCGGCTGGGAAATGCCTGCCGTATTAAGGCAGATGTTCTCACATGCATTTTGCTGAGCATTTAAAGGGCGTGAATGAATTACGTTCCCATAGCAATTGTGTTGCACTGAGAGACCGACTGAAAGGGAACTGAAAGTTATGCACCATTACTCATGTTCCCTGAAGAAGGGAACGAGGTGCAACACATATGGCCCTTTCAATGCTGAATGCTCGGTGAAGTGCATTTATTAGAGAAGGATGGACGGGCGTCAGCCGCTTAAATGTCCAGAGGGCGGGGCCTCTGGCGCGACTCTGACGCCCCTGCCGTAAAGGCGTGAGTGTATTACTTCAGGTCACCGCGCGGAGGTGCTGATTCCCATCGCAATTGTGTTGCACCTCGTTCCCTTCTTCAGGGAACATTAGTTATGGTGCGTAACTTTCAGTTTTCTACAACTGATAGTGGGTTGGTCATTACCGTAATTACGATGAAGTTTATCAATTTCTCGATTAACATTCGAGCTCCGGGGCTTCAGCGGTGTGTTCTTCTTGTTCATTCCGGGGCGGGCGCTCTGATTTTGGTCAGTCACTCTCAGTCTGTCCCTCCACCAAAACGGGCAGACAGAGCGGGTTGGACTGGAGCTGGCCGGGTTCAGGATGCCTCTGTTTTGGTTCAGCGAGAGTGGCGTCCCGCTGAAGCCCCGGAGCTCGAATGTCCAACGTAAAACTAAGTTGACCGCGGTTTAATGTGGCGCTATGTCTCTGCAGACATTGCACATTGCTGTCTTGTGGTGTTTAGTGTAAAATAATTCCACACAGTGGACATGTTTCGGTAAAAAGTTGGCTAGCTGTTAGCAACAGAGCTACTCACTCGCTGACTGCAAACTATGAAATGGATTTCCTGAATGTGAGGTGGGTTTTATTACTCTGGGCTCATGAGACACACCTCTGTTCAGGAAATCCATTCCATAGTTTGAAGCCAACGTGCATCATGGATCGGAAATATGGGCAGGTTGGATCGGAAAAACCTGATACGTAAATTATGCTACTATCAGAGGCCGATACCAATACAGGATCAGATCGGCCGCATCCCTATTTAAGAGTTGTATAATTTTGGGTCCACACTCTTTTAGCACTCTG
>JBBPBX010064429.1:0-20251 GCA_038048925.1 Garcialebias charrua | reverse complement strand
AACAAATGATGGAGGATGCTACTGAACAACCTGCTTCAACTGGGATCATGGAGGATGCTACTGAACAACCTGCTTCAACTGGGATCATCAGAGAGGGAGTTCAGGCTCCTGAAGAAGCTCAACGACCGCAACGGCTTCATAGGAAGCCCAAAGTTTTTACATATGAGAGGCTTGGATCTCCAGTCTGCTATAACCTAAGGACTCCACCACAGCCCCCATACTTCACAATGCCATGGATGAACATTGTTCACCCGTACTACATCTCATATGACTATCAGAGATGAGAGCAGGACATGGTGCACCACTGAACTGAAAGAATGGACACACATTGGGGTCATAGCATGATGGACTGTTTATTATAACATTCACAATGAGGGACTATTCTCTACGTGAACTGACATTATTGGCATCCAAGCCGCAATGTACTGGTCAATGAACTCTTGTTATGGAGTCACGGGATGACCACTAAGATGATGGACAAGTAGTGACTTTCATGTTTAAAACATGGACACTGGGTGTTTACCCTCAAAATGAGAATGTATGAAAAGAGTTCCAGTCTGTAAGTAGATTGAGTGACTTAAGGAATATTTTTAAGACTGATGGGTTGCTTCTCATGCTTTACTACTTTCCCAACATCGCATGAGTTGAGATGTTGGGGACAACATCTATTTTGTGGGGGAGTGTGTTACAGGGTATGATATTCATTTGACCGTGTTCATATTAGATCCAATTGTTTGATTATCTGCATTAATTTAGCTTGATTTGGTGTGTGCATGGAATGTAGTGGGGCTTTTGAAAGAATGGTGCGTTGGCGCAATAGTCAAAAGAGTCCACTAGGGGGACTCGTGCGCTCTTTACATTTAATACAAGAGTAAGTAAAGACGCACTGGTTTCAACTAGTCATCTCTTTTCTTATAATTGTCCTTTTTTATAAGGTAAGAAGTTAGATTAAACTTTCAGGAAAATGATATGAGTGAATGCTAGCCCTGTATGTGCGAGTTTGTATATGTTTAGTTTGTTTTGTGTCACGTATTAGTTATCTTGTTTTAATGTAATGTGTGAAGAGTGTTTGGCTAGCTACTTAGCTCTGTTGCTAACGTTAATAAGCCGTTAGCAACCTCTTCTGTTCGGCAGTTGGTTGATTAGCTTAAATGAGGATAACTGTAATTTTTATGAAGTACAAGTAATGTACTGTTCTTCATCATTTTGATATTCCTATTTTGCTCTTTATTAAATTACTTCTGACAGTAAGGTAACAACATTAATTCAAAGTAAAATGTTTAGATATTGTTGAGTAACTGTAATGTGAAATACTTGATTTTCTCTAAAAGAAATGTGGTGTTTACTTGTATTTAGAAAGGTTAAGAGTTGTACAAGGAAATATTTATAATTGTAATTTTTATGAAGTACAAGTACTGTAATGTACTGTTCTTCATCATTTTGATACAGTGTATTCCTATTTTTCTCTTTATTAATTTACTTCTGACAGTAAGGTAACAACATTAATTCAAAGTAAAATGTTTAGATATTGTTGAGTAACTGTAATGTGAAATACTTGATTTCCTCTAAAAGAAATGTGGTGTTTACTTGTATTTAGAAAAGTTAAGAGTTGTATAAGGAAATATTTCTGTGTTTTGCTTTTGACGTTCGGCTCTTTACATTTAATACAAGAGTAAGTAAAGACGCACTGGTTTCAACTAGTCATCTCTTTTCTTATAATTGTCCTTTTTTATAAGGGACAACATTTGCGCGTCAAAGTTAGGAGATTCGTCTCTTGCTGCAATCTGGTCCTTAACGTAATCAGAGAGAGAGTTCAAAAATGTACCTTGAAACGCCCTGTCGTTCCAATCCGTTTGAGCCACAAGAATGCGGAAGTCCAGAGCGTGTTCAGAGACGGGTCGTCTGCCCTGACGTAATCCCAACAAACGCTTCTCTTTATTGGTTTGTTGCAGCGGCCGGTCAAAAATCCTGCGGAACTCGTTCAGAAACAGGTTGAACGACACAAAGTCCAAATCACGGTTATGGAGGTAAGAAGATGCCCACTGGAGGGCTTTACCTGACAGTTGACTGTTGAGATAAGTGATTTTAGCAATGTCCGTGGAGTAGAGCTGAGGTGCCCCTTTGAAGGAGAGTTTGCACTGTAGGAGAAAACCTTCACATAACGCTGGGTCTCCTGAGAAGAGTTCAGATGGTTTAACCAGTAACTGTTGAGGAGAAGGAGAGTTATTGCTTGAACTGGTGCTGGGAGAGCTTGAGTCTGAGGTGGCAGCAGGAGCTCTGGAAGGAGAAATAGCAAGTTTCTTCTGTATAGAATTCACCATACCTCCAAGAACTAGTAAATCTGATTGAGTCTTGAGTTGTTGGCCAATTACTTGTTTTAACATCTCCTCTAATTGAGGTTTACTTGTGGCCTGCGAGGAGGAAGCTTGTGCGTTCATGGTCTCGTTCTGGGTTTTGTTATGGCTGAAGCATTAACTGTTATGATTTCAAAAGGTAACCCAGTTGGTAACGAGACCCAGAACGACACAAGACGAAGAGGTGCAAAAGTAACTGTTTATTATTTACAGTGGGAATAACTATTTACAAATGTACATGGGTCCTCTGGATTTCCTGGAAGATGAAAAGCAGACAGTCAGATGGGCTTGACCAGAAAGGTATTTCAGAATAATTGATCTTGTTTGTTTGATGTTTTCCTTACGGATGGAAAGAGAAGGATGATTGTTCCAGAGAATCCTTAACTTCTTGAGATGAGTCCCAGATGGCGAGAGAGACAGGCAAGTGGCTGGAGGGCAAAGCACGACGGGCAGAGAGCTGGAACCAAGATCACGAGGACTGAGAACACAACAAGAACAGGGTAAGTTTCTTTCAATGTACTCACAAACTGGCTAGAAGCATAAATACCATGTGTAGGCATAAAATGCTTCAGCGAAGAGTAGAACTTGACTGCAGCCTTAAGTATAGGTGGAGCTCGTCAGGTGGATGACCGTCAGCTGTGGATGATTGGCGGCCATCTTGGAGCTGCAGCAAGTGCCATTCTTCTGCTGAATCCTCACCAAACGCTTTCCGCGCAGCCGAAGCAGCCACTTTACATTGAAAGTCTATGTGGCCGCGCATCTTGGAGCAGCGGGGCGTGACGCGGCGCATCTTCAGCATTTCAAGCAGCGCAGCAGCACCCGGCAGTCCCTTTTCACGCACGCGTGCAGCCGAGCAGACGAGCAGCAGGAAGCAAGAATATGCTTGCTTCTGCTGCTCGTAGCATCGCAGCAACCACTCGGGAGAGACTCTGCTATTGTGATGACGCAACGACGACGGTACTTTCTGTGGACAAAAACAGCCTCCGGTAGGAAAACCTGGCATTTTTAAAGTTGCTGCTGTCCACTCGAGCATACATCACCCCAAACATAAAATAAAAAAGTCTTAATCTCAACAAAGACTTTTGGAGTTGCAGTTCGGCTCGTAGAAAACCAACTCAAGTAGTAACGTGGCTCACATATAGCTGATTTTATCTGCCCAGTGTACATAAAAACAACACGGATCTGACCGGGAAGGGAGCCACACGCTCCTCCCACTGCGCGTCTGCAGACATGTTCGGTGTGGACAGACATCTGTTGACAAGCAGCAAACACAGAGCATTGGGAGCATTTTGATGCGTTTGGTGAGGATGAGGCATTACAGGACAGAAATATCAGCAGCAGCAGCCTAACAGTCAGGTCCTCTGGACGGAGAACTTAACCTTGTTAGATTTATCTAGCTGGATTATTGAGCATGCATCAGGACTTAAGCAGAAGTAGAAGCATAAAATGCTGAAATTGAAAGCAAACAGCAGTTTTTAGTAATTTGAACTGAGATCCATTCATTTTATTTTAGACCTAAAATGGCATAAAAATCTAAATATTTCAAAAAGCATAATTGCACAAGAACCAAAAGTCAGTAGGGAATGAGCTGAATTTTTTGATAAATGAATTCTTGAAATAGCACAAAATTTGCAGAACAAGTGCCAAAAAATGTACGGAATAGGGAACGAGAATAATAATAAAGACAAACATGCTGGTGAAGATTCTCAGTCGTCCAGGACATGATAAAATCAAAAAAGGCATTCAATACAGAACAACTGGACTTTATTTACAAAATAAAATTTACAAATAAAGTCCAGTTGTTCTGTATTGAACGCCTTTTTTGATTTTGAATAAAGACAAACAGGGAAACAACAGTGTGAGTGCTTAATAAGCATGTATGCAATAAAATGACCTAATAACTAAATATTTCCTTAAAGCAAAATGTCATAAAAGCTGTGTCAGGATTCTTGAGTTCAGATTTTAAACTCACAGGAATTACCTCCTCTAAAGATGTGAACCAACACATCCTATAATTATTTATTGGAAGCAATATTAGTGATCATCACACTTGCTTCATTTTAAGTCATTACTTCCATCCTGATGAGTTTAGGTTGGGATGAATAAGTAGTACATCATGCACAGAACTCTGCTACATATTGATACAACATTGCTCTCTAGTGGTTAACAGCACAAATCACAGTCTTTAGCTAAAGATGCTGTTTCCTGCGTGAAGGTGAATCCTGTCAATTTTATTCTTGCATTTTAAACATATTTACGTTTGTGCACTGTAAGACTTGAAGTTGTCTGATTAAATTATTTTTATCTTTTAAAGCTGAACTGAAATGACAAAACCACAAACAAACAAACAAATTATAGTAAGTAGTATTATTTCAGAAAGTGAAATTACACTTTGAACAAATAAAACAATAAACCCAGATTTCATCCTTCTGTTTTGTTGTGTTTTTAAACACGGCTTAAATCTTTTTAACCTCTAAAATAATTTTGTGCTTTTGTTTTTTTTATAGTATTTTCCTTTTCCAGCCTTGTTGTATTTTGCATAATGATGAAGCCACTTTTCTAACAATCTAGAATAAAAATAGCATCTCTGAACATGATTTCACATGCACGCTGACACGTATTTAACATTAGTGTTCATGGTTCTGTGTGCAGCAAGTGGGCCTGGCCAAAGAGTTTGAGAGTCTGGTTCGAGCCGACAAGAGGTTTGAGATTTGTGCTGAGGTGGTCCTGGGACTGGTCTGCTTCAGGCTCAAGGTAACAATGTCATCATTAAAGACCGGACTTTAACCTGTTAAATCACAGTTTGAGCTTTAAAACAATTTTTTCCAAGAAAAAAACATTAAATATTGCCACACTGTACATTGCTCACTTCACTTCATTAAAACCTGCCTTCATTTCAAACAGGGAAAATATTAAAGTTTGTTATTTTACTGTGTGTTTTATGTCAGTATATAAATATGTAAGTGTACACTGAACAAAAATATAAAGGCAACAGTTGTTTTTGCTCCAAAATTTCATGAGCTAAACTTAAATATCTAAAACTTTTCCCTCTGTACACAACAGGCCTTTTTTCCCTCAAATGTTGTTCACAGATTTGTGTAAATCTGTGTTAGTGAGCACTTCGCCTTTGCCGAGATAATCCATCCACATCACATGTGTGGCACATCAAGATGCTGATTAGACAACATGATTATTGCACAGATGTGCCTTAGGCTGACCACAATAAAAGGCCATTCTAAAATGTGCAGTTTTATCACACTGCACATTGACACAGATGTGACAGTTTTTGAGGGATTGTGCAGTTGGCATGCTGACTGCAGGTGCCTGTATGTGTATAAATATATATGTCTCTGTGTATGTATGTATGTATGTATGTATGTATATTTCTGAACATGTTCTTGGTCATCTTCCTGCCTCCTCACAGGGCTCCAATGAGCTCAACCAGAACTTGCTGAAAAAGATCACAAAGAGCAGGGAAATCCACCTGGTTCCCTGCCAGCTGTCTGGTCGCTTCGTCCTGCGCTTTGCCATCTGTTCCCGCACCACTGAGTCCCGTCACATCCAACAAGCATGGCATCACATCACACAGCTCGCCTTCGAGCTGCTGCAGGAGCAGCCGCACTGACCATCCCTCCGCTCTGATGAACCAAAGTTTGGACAAATGTTTCAGTTTGCTAAAACAACATCAGTCCATTTTGTTTCTACTTGTCAGTCAGTTTGTTCTCCAGTTTATTAGGCATTCATACATGTAAAAGAAAAATATATATACCCTCTTCAGACCCGAACTCTAACATGATATGCATTTTTTTACTTCCCTATGTTATTTGGGTTGATTGGGACCTGATGAGTGTAAAAACCAAGATTTATCTTTTTACATGATGCAGTCTCTGAGAAAAATGATTTCCACATATGTGGACATTTGGTTTAAAAATTGATAAAACACAACAAATTTACAATTGGATAATGATATGCAAAACTTTTTATTTTGTGTCTGAACACAGCAGTATTTTTCTAAGTGGAAAAACAATATAAAAAACTAGTTTCTTGTCCCATCTCAGACAGGTTAGGGTTAGGGGGTTAGGGGGTTAGGGGGTTAGGGTTAGGGGGTTAGGATGTTAGGGTTAGGAGGTTAGGGTTAGGAGGTTAGGGTTAGGAGGTTATGGTAAATGGAGCTTACTTATATAGTGCTTTCCAACCCCCTATGAGGGGCCCCAAAGCGCTTCAAAGTACCAGCCATCCACCCATTCATACACACATTCATACACCGGTAACCTGCCATGCAAGGCGTTGCAAGTCCTACCGGGAGCAACTCTAGGTTAAGTGTCTTGCCCAGGGACACAACGAGGTATGCAGTGACCGGTGATCGAACCCGGGACCTTCCAGTCCTGAGTCAGCTGCCCTGTCTCTACACCATCTCGGACCTTAGGGTTAGGGGGTTAGGGTTAGGAGGTTAGGGTTAGGAGGTTAGGGTTAGGAGGTTACGGTAAGGATTAGGAGGTTAGGGTTAGGGTGTTAGGGTTAGGAGGTTGGGGTTAGGGCTCACCACACAAATCTTTCCATCCTCAGTGGTAACTTGAGCTGAGGTACCTCTCCCATTCTTTTTCATTGTTTTATTAGTTGGTAGCTTATGCACTACTGAAGCAACCCAATTTTTCACAACTGTACCAGTTACAGTACATATATCTGCTTCTTCATCATGTGTTAGGTTAGGGTTAGTGGGTTAGGGTTCACCACACAAGTCTTTCCATCCTCAGTGGTAACTTGAGCTGATGTACCTCTCCCATTCTTTTTCATTGTTTTATCAGTTGGCAACCCAATTTTTCATAACTGTACCAGTTACATACTTCTGCTTCTTTATCATGTGTTCCACACTTTGAATGGATGTGAAGAACCAATCACAATAAATACTTGTATTGGGATGCAGAGTTTAAGACAGACGATCTATAACCAGGCATCCCAAACCCAGATCCTTTGGTTCTTCAACCTGCTCAAAGAGTGCATTTGCACCTTCATAAATCTCAAAGTCCAGTACAATACCATCTGCTTTTGCACAAACAAAGTTTTTTATAGCAACTGGGTTTGGTTTCATTGGCAGATATTGTCAACATGGACAAGCTCCTTGGAATGGAATACAGTAATCTACTCATCAATAGAAACATTGTTGTGGGAGTTGATATTCAGTATCCTCTACGGGATCACCAATGGACCTGACAACATCTCTGGCAAGGTTCTTAAAAAGTGTGCCTCACAACTAGCACCAGTTTTTACAGATATTTTTAACTATTCTTTGAGACACCATACAGTTCCTTAATTATGGAAAACATCCATAATTGTGCCGGTGCCTAAAGTTCAAAGGCCATCGGAGTTAATTGATTTCTGTCCTATTGCACTGACATCTCTGGTGATGAAGAGCTTTGAACGTATAATTAAAAAAGGCCTTCTCTATCAAACACAGCATCTTCTAGACCCCCTACAGTTTGCATATCTGTCCTCTAGAGGGGTGGATGATGCTGTTCTGACTATGCTACATCTACTCTATTGCCACCTTGAAAGACCAAAAGCCCATGTAAAAATTTATTTGTGGATTTTTCGTCAGCTTTTAATACTATTCAGCCAAGGATTTTAACAGAAATCTTAACAAAAGAGTTTTTAATCTCACATAGCTTGGTTTTATGGATTACAGACTTTTTAACAGGTAGGGTCCAGCAGGTCAGAGTGGGTTCAACACTCTCTGACAAAACAACCACCAGCACTGGCTCTCCCCAAGGGTGTGTTTTATCTTCACTGTTATTTATTCTGTATACAAACTCCTGCAGAAGTACTTTCCCAAATAGACATTTAATTAAATATGCTGATGACACGGCCTTGGTAAGCCTTTTAAACGACAAGGAAGAAGAGCATGGACCAGTTCTGGACTTCTTCATTAATTGGTGCAAAAAATCAAAATTGGTTCTGAACACGGACAAAACAAAAGAAATGACTATTGACTTCAGGAAGCTTCAGTCATTCTCTCCAACAACCATCAATGGAGAGCAGATTGAAAATGTCTCGTGCTACAAATACCTGGGCGTGGTTCTGGACTGTCACTTAAAGTGGGACTCATGAGCTGACCTTATTAGCACCAAGGCCCAGCAGAGGATGTATTTTTTAAAGAAACTGGGTTCTTTTAGAGTCAATAACTCAATGCTTTTAATGTTTTATTTGATCTGATACACCCATATGTCCCTTCACGTGCTTTGAAGTCAGAGGATCAGGTACTCTTAATAGTTCCAGAAACTCGCCTTAAGCGCAGGGGTGACAGGGCGTTCTCTGTAGCAGGCCCAAGACTCTGGAACGAGTTACCGCTGCTCATCAAACAGGCCCCCTCCCTCTCGGTTTTCAAATCCCGGTTAAAAACTCACTACTACTCCATTGCTTTCAATGCCAGCTGATTTGTATTGGATCGTTTGATTTATGATCTGCAATGTTTTTATGTTTTTCGTGTTGTACTTCATTGTCTGTGTTGCCTGTTGCGTGTTTGTTTGTCCAGCACTTTGGTGTGGACTTGTTCCTGTTTAAAGTGCTTTATAAATAAAATGGTATGGTATGGTATGGTATTCTGCTTTTATTGAAGGCATTTTAACATTTTGTAACATCTGTTGGTTTGGCAATGCTACAGAGGCTCAGAAGAAATCCTTGAGAAGTATAGTAACCACAGCCAGCAAACTGTTAGGGACCACTCTGCCAAGTATGGAAAAAATTTACATGGACAGAGTTATGAGGAAGGCAAACAAGATTATAGCAGACAACTCACATCCCCTAAGATCCTCATTTGAGTTGCTTCCTTCAGGGCGAAGGTACGGCCTTCCTTTATTCTCAAGAAACAGAACAAAATTTTGACATGACAAATAATTGCATTTATTAACTTTTGTAAAATTTGACTTCTATAACAAACAATAAACACTTAATAATATATCTAATCAAGAATCAGCCAGGAAAGGTGACTGATTGTTTTACCTGAGCAACGTTTGGATCGGGAGTTGCAATCTGAACTTGTGCACGAGTTGGTAGCATCTTGAATACAACCTGTAATGTGTTATACTCTTCTACCACCAATAAGTGGCAGTATAATGGCCATGGATGTGGACACCGGGATGGAATCTTATTGAGCAAAATTTAGTATTGTGGTGTATACAACCCAAAATGTGATGTCCACATATGTGGACGCAGGGTCTGAGGAGGATACAGTAGTGTTTGAAATCTGCAAAAGCCAAATGTGAAAAAATATTTTAAAAAATCAAATGAAGAGGTCTGGTGCTAGGTCTTACATTTTCAATCGGCAGTTTCTTCAGCCGTTGTCTGTTTGCTAACGATGTAAATGTTGAAATATGAAGCAGTAATTTGTTCAATGGTTGTTAATGGGAGAGCTTTGTTATGCTGCCCTCTGCTGTATCTTCTGTGTATTGCAGCCGTTATTCAGCCGTTAAATAAATAATAAATGAACGCACGTTGAAACGCCTGTTCTCTTCAGGTTATGGGCCCAGAGCGTCGCTAAAAAGTTTAGTAAGTGAAGATTTTGAGTCAGATAAACGGAATTGTGGGATTCACAATGGATGATAAGCTGTTTATTGACAAGTTGAGCGGACCAGAGAACTGGGCAACGTGAAAGTTTCAGATGGAGCATTTGCTAAAAGCTAAAGGACTATGGGGAATGCTAACAGAGACAGATTTGCTAACTCTGGATGCTAATGCACAAGCTCGGGCAGAATTCGAGAGACGTAGAGAAAAAGCATTTTCTATGTTAGTGCTAAATGTGAGTACACCCCAGTTGTATTTAATACCAAGCTGCCAAACTCCCAAAGAGGCTTGGGACATCCTAAAAGGACATTTTGAAAGAGACACTTTAGCTAATAAGCTATTCTTGAAGAAGAAATATTTCAGATGTGAAATGAAAGAAAAATAAAGCTTAAATGACCATTTAAAACGAATGAAGGAACTGACTGATCAGCTAAGAGCAATAGGTGCTGTAATTGAAGTCAAGTCAAGTCAATTTTATTTCTATAGCACAGCTTAAAACAGATACACTGTTATCAAGGTGCTTCACACACACAGCATAAAAGTTTAAAACATGTACAGAAACAGTAACACACACCAATAGTAACAATTATGATATTAACAGTAGTAAAAGTACATAAAAATGTATAAGAACAAATTAAAATGAAAAAAACACAGTAAAAATATATATATATACACTACGACAGCTCACACAGTATGAAACACCAGAGAGAACAGATGGGTTTTTAACAGGGATTTGAACATGAGAAGGGAGGAGGCCTGTCTAATGTTGGGGGGGAGGTTGTTCCAGAGTTTGGGGGCGGTGACTGAAAACGCTCGATCACCACGGAGCTTCAGACGTGTTTTTGGGACCGCCAAGAGCATCTGATCAGATGATCTCAGGGCCCGCAATGGAACATATGGTTCCAGCAGCTCGTACTGGGCTCGTACCCAGCATGTACTGGGCTGAAGCAGTAGCAACAGAAGCTGTTGAAGAGGAAGATCAGATTGTAACACTCCTGGGTAGCTTACCACCAAGCTATGCTACAATTGTCACCGCTCTAGAAATGAAGATGGACAGTTTAACATTGCAGTTTGTTCAGCAAGCATTAATCAATGAAGAGCAAAAAAGAGTCAATGTTAATGATGACTACAGTGCTGTTACAACAGGTGGTGGATCAGCCATGTCAACACAAGTTCACAGAGAAATGCAGGACCGTTCAAAAATAGTGGGACCTGAAAGACAGAGTTCATGGAGATGTTACAAGTGTGACAAAGAAGGACACATAAAGCGTAAATGTCCAAGCTGGAAAAAACAAATTAAAAATCACAAAGCCAAAAATGATGTATGTGAAAATGAAGAAAACCCCTCTAAGAGTGCCTTTGTTGCAGGAAATGCAAATCTAACTGAAGGACAAGGACAAGTTGAGTGGTTGATTGATTCTGGAGCATCAAAACACATGACCTGTGACAAAGAAAATCTTCAAAACTACCAGCAGTTTTCAGAAACACAATCTGTAAAATTGGGTGATGGCAGGGTGGTGGAAGCTCAAGGATTTGGCATTGTTAAATTGAACATGACCTTCAAAATAAGTGATGCTAAACCTGCCACAATGTCTGATGTGTTATATGTTCCAAAATTGTCTGAAAATATTTTTTCAGTGGGAGCTGCTACAAGAAAAGGAAATACAGTACAGTTCAAAAAATCTTGGTACTACATACGTGACAAGGATGGATCACTTTGAGGAATGGGAACACAAATATCTGATGGACTGTACCAGTTGGATGTTAAAGGATTGTCGCCTGTCTGTCATAGTGCATCAAGTGCATCAGTAACAGCTAATTTATGGCATCAGCGTTTGGGTCACACCACCAAACTAAAGGAACTAGAAGATCTGGTGAATGGAGTGAAATTCTCTGCAGACAAAGAACTTCCTTTCTGTGAAGCCTGTGTGGAAGGCAAGCTCACAAGACAGCCATGTAAAGCAGTGGGAAAAATCCGTTCCAAACGTAAGCTGCAACTGATCCATAGTGATGTCTGTGGACCCATGCAGACTGAATCCATAGGTGGGTCAAAATACTTTGTAACCTTTATTGATGACTTTTCTCGCTGTTGTAAGGTTTACTTCATGAAACAAAAAAGTGAAGTCTTAAGCAAATTCAAGGATTTTGAGAGAACATTCTCAAATGAGTGTGGACACAGAGTTGCAAGACTAAGATCAGATAATGGTGGGGAGTACATTTCAAATGAGTTTGAAGAATATTTGAAGGCTCAAGGTATCCACCATGAGAAGTCTGTACCTCATACACCTCAGCAAAATGGAGTTGCAGAAAGAAAAAACAGGACATTGGTTGAAGCAGCTAGAAGCATGTTGTCGCATGCTAAGTTACCAAACATGTACTGGGCTGAAGCAGTAGCAACAGCAGCCTACATACAAAACAGATTGCCAACATCTGTTCTGAAGCGAGAGACACCCTACCAAAGATGGTCTGGTAAAAAACCTGACATGAGCCATGTGAGAGTGTTTGGTTGTGTTGCTTATGCACATGTTCCAGACGCTGAAAGACGGAAACTTGACAAGAAAGCTGTAAAGCTCAGGTTTGTGGGATATGCAAACAATGCAAAAGGATACCGTCTGTTCGATGAAGAAAAATGAAGAATTCTGATTAGAAAGGATGTCATCTTTAATGAGTCGGACTTTGACTGGAAACAGAAGGAGGATGTTTCCTGCCCAGAGAAAGAGGTTATTACAATCATAGAAGAAAAGGAAACAACTGATGATTATGTCACTGTTGATGAAACTATTCAAAGAGGAAGCAGAATCAGAAGGACTCCAAAGAGATATGGATATGACGAGTTTGCAGATATGGTGACTGTTGATCATTGTGCTAATGTGTGTTCTGTCATGGAACCAGTCACACTGAAAGAAGCATTAAAGAGTCCAAATGCAAAAAAGTGGCAAGAAGCGGCTGATTTGGAATACCAGTCACTGGAAGAAAATGAAACATGGGATCTGGTGGAACTACCAAAGGACAAAGAGGTCATTGGGTCAAGATGGGTGTTCAAAGTCAAGCATCAAAGTGATGGAGAAGTGGAGCGATACAAGTGCAGACTTGTTGCCAAAGGTTACTCACAGCTTTATGGTGCTGACTACTATGAAACATTTTCACCTGTGGTACGTTTTAGCTCAATTCGTACATTATTGTCCTTTGCCATCCAGAATAACTTACATGTACATCAAATGGATGTTGTCACTGCATTTTTAAATGGACACCTGGAAGAAGAAATCTACATGGAACAACCTGAGGGATACATCAAACCAGGTCAGGAGCATCTTGTATGCAAACTAAAAAAATCAATCTACGGACTAAAACAGTCTCCTCGTTGTTGGAACAAAGAGTTCACAAAATTCATGATGGATCTTGGATTTAAGCAGAGCACCTCGGATCCCTGTGTGTTTGTGAGGTCATCACAGGAGCTGGAGATAATTGCAGTTTATGTAGATGATCTGATGCTGATTACAGAGTCAACTGAAAGAATGGATGAGTTAAAACTGGCTCTCCAAGAACGCTACAAAATGAAGGACTTGGGTGAACTGTCCTACATCCTCGGCGTCTCAGTTATTCAAGACAAAACAAAAAACTGCATCTTTATTCATCAGAAACAGTACATTGAAACGATTCTTCATCAATATGGGATGGATAAAGCAAATCCTGTTGCAACCCCTGCTGACATCAATGTAAAGCTGAAAAAGGATGATGGTGTCAGTAAACCTGTCAATCCAAGCACATATCAGTCCATGGTTGGAAGTCTACTGTATGCGGCGATGACAACAAGACCAGACATAGGACAAGCAGTGAGTGCAGTGTCAAAGTTCAATGTAAATCCAAATACTGTACATCTGACTGCTTTGAAGAGGATTCTTCACTACTTAAAGGGCACTGTTAATCTTGCTCTAAAGTATGACTGTTCATCTATAAATGAATATAAAAGTATATGTATGTATACTACTGTATATATATATATTTGTAGATATGTAGATGGGTATATATATATAAATGAATATAAAAGTATATGTATGTATACTACTGTATATATATATTTGTAGATATGGGTATGTGTATTTATAGAATTCTACTGCAAGCTCATGAATATTATTAGTCTTTATGCATGTATGTTCCATTGTTGTGTTCTGTCATGTGCTTTGCAGGATTGTGGACGGAGGTTGGGTGTGTTTGCCTTGTGCTCTTTTGGTTGATAATTGTTGATTTGTTGTCTTACTTTCTCTTTTCTTTCTTTCTCTCTTAAAAAAATATATTGGAGTGAGAGGATGGCTAAAAGGTGTGAAGGGAGGTCATCTATAAATGGAAAAAATAAAATAAAGTATGACTGTTCAGGGGACAAATATTTGACTGGTTTTGCTGATACTGACTGGGCTGGAGACCAGGACGACCGCCGTTCAACAACAGGCAACATATTTCTACTCAGTGGAGGAGCAGTGAGCTGGCTGAGCAAAAAACAAGCAACGGTTGCACTTTCAACAGCAGAAGCTGAGTATGTTGCTCTCAGTCAAGCAGCTCAAGAAGGTACCTGGCTGAGAAGATTACTGAATGATCTTGGTATGGTCACAAAACCTACAGTGATTCTGGAGGACAACCAAGGAGCCATTGCAATTGCAAAGAATCCAGTGGACCATTCCAGAACCAAGCACATAGACATTCGCTACCATTACATTCGTGAGTGTGTACAGAATGGTGAAGTCAAGTTAGAGTATTGTCCAACCGATGACATGAAGGCAGATATCTTGACAAAGCCTCTTGCGAGACAGAAGTTTGAGTATTTTAGAAGAAAGATTGGACTTTTTCCAATGTAAATCTGTGATAGAATGTCTTGCTTTGTAGTTTGTTTGTTTTTTGGAAAGTTAACAATAAGTTAGTCTTGCAAGTTGAGTTAAAATTTATTTCAGCACTATCTTGTGTTTTAATACCATTGTAAAAAATTAAGTGGGAGTGTTGAAATATGAAGCAGTAATTTGTTTAATGGTTGTTAATGGGAGAGCTTTGTTATGCTCCCCTCTGCTGTATCTTCGGTGTATTGCAGCCATTATTCAGCCGTTAAATAAATAATAAATGAACGCACGTTGAAACGCCTGTTCTCTTCAGTAAATGTCTCTGAACTGATGTTCCTGCAAGCTTTATGTGCTGCTCCAGTCTTGTCTGTTAGTCAGATATGATTTAAAAATGGGTATTTTAAATTGGGTTCTGTTGAACAAACTAAAAGGTTATGAACAATTTACATCTTTCCGGTCCTGTTTTAGATATTTCTTTAAACCGGATCAGTTTGAAGAAAACATTTAACTCTCACCAGATTGTCAAACTCTCCAACTGGAGCTATGATCAGTATCTTCGCTGGTTTTGGTTAAACCACATGTAGTTTTGCATTTCACTGTCGTTCAGCAGAAATATGATATTAATCCAGAAGGAATTATCTCTAGATTGCACTAAATGGGCTACATCCAGTTGCTGCTGCCACAAATTGTGACTAATGAAGATGGCAGCAACTCGTTTTGGTCTTGCGTCCACACAGTCTACTCTTTACCTAAACTCTATTTTCCTAAAGAACTATCTGCAGCAGGTAAGATGTTAACTTTTCATGACCTTCAAACGGAGCCTCAGTTTTTTTTAGCAGTTTAGTTTTCATCAGGTTGCAGTAAATGTTTTGGACTTAGTGAAAATGAATTGAGTCAGTTTTTGTGGATGCTCATTAAATATGCAGCTAATGTTAGTGACACACGGTGGGCTCAGTTTATGGTTAAATAATTGTTATTGCTTTAAATATCTTTATACTGTATATGCATTAATTTACTTGTAAAGTAGAATTATTGGTGAAACAATCTTTTTTCTTTACATCATGTTTGCTTTGGTCACAAAGTTAGTATGTTTTGCACAGCAGTTTTCTAACTGGAGCACATGACTCTCACTCCTTTTACTGTAAGTAAGAAAGATGATGCATTATTAAACCAGTTTCTGTTTTAAAATCAATGAACTGATCCTAGTTTTCTTACTGGGTTGTTTTCCTTCAATCATTAAAGGGATTGTGACATGATGTTGGAAATTTGCATATTTGTCAGAACATATATATCTTATATCATTGAGCTCTGTTCGTTTTTGCAAAATAAATTATAAATATATCAAAATTTCATTCTAAATTATGGTATTTTTTTCTCTGGGATACGCCCCTAAAATTCTGCGCATTTCCGCAATACGTCATCAGTGTGACGTGACAACGGGAAGAAGGCAGAGCCTTGCCCGTTTGTTTGGTGTGTTAACTGCTTGCCATACTCATTCATTTCCTGAAGGATCGCCTCTTTTATTTGTGTAACTTGAAAAATGCCGTCACGTTGTAGCGCATTTGGGTGTTCTAATATCAGCAGTGAACAAGTGAGCCTTCACAAATTTCCAAAAGATGAGAAACTTCGACAAGAATGGACCAGACAAGGACCGGTGGGTTCCTATAAGAGTCGTATGTCTGCAGCGACCATTTTACTGCCGATTGTTTTCAGGAAAGACCTGGTATAAAAGAATCTTTAGGATTACCAGTAAGATTCAGAAGACTTTTAAAACCGGATGCTATTCCTACTATTTTTAAAAGAAAATCTACAGAAGAAAGTGCCACAGGAGCTACCATGTCAAACAACGCAGGGACCATCGGAAGACTGTCCAGGAGATGAGTAAGTCTTTGTGTAAACATAATCGGAGGTGTGTAGTGTTTTAGATTATAAACTATATATTTTACGTGAGTTCATGTTGTTTTACTTTATACACTGTGAGTGTATAAAGCCAATTATCACGGCAGATTATTTATGTTCGCTGCTAACAAGCTAGCCGAATCAGTAGCACACACACTTTTCTAATAATGTATTTTTAAATTATGTCTGCGCGATCAAGTAACATCAGTAAGTTATTTTTATTCAGGGAGGGTTTATTAATGAGAGTTTTGGATGATTTACTGTCTTAAAATTATATATCTCAGACGCGACCGGGACTAAGCCGACATAGCTAACACACTAGCCGAGATACAGGCCACGTTGCTATGTATGTATTTTTAAATTATGTCTGCGCGATCAGGTAACATCTGTAGTTTCTTTTTATTCGGGGAGGGTTTATTAATGAGAGTTTTGGATGATTTACTGTCTTAAAATTATATATCTCAGACGCGACCGGGACTAAGCCGACATAGCAGCTAACAAATATTAGCCGAGATACCCGAGCAAACACGTTGCTATGTGTATTTTTAAATTATGTCTGCGCAATCAGTTAACATCTGTAGTTTCTTTTTATTCGGGGAGGGTTTATTAATGAGAGTTTTGGATGATTTACTGTCTTAAAATGATATATTGCGACTTGATGAGAGGGGTGTGGTCGTGAGATGGAGTGAGTCGCACTTGCCAGTGCTCCGGGTAAAATTTATTTTTTAGTACCACCAAGCCCTCTATATGTAATATTTTTTGCCTATTATCACACACACAACTTCAATCAAGCATATCTTTTGAGGATTTTGAATTAAAATGTCTCAAAAGTCGACAAGATCAAAGAAGGACGCCAAGAAAGATGACGCAGGCCTAATAACCCTTGAGGCAATTACCTCGCTGCTGGAGGAGCACCGCGCTGCGCTCTCAGCTGAATTCAAACAAACTTTTCACCAGCTGGATCTCAAACTGGACCAGACTCGGCTCGCTGTGGAGGAACACGGCCAGCGTGTCTCATCACTGGAGCTTGCCACTAACGACCTGAGCCAGCGCATGTCGGAGGTGGAAAACACCTGCTCAACTCTCCAGGAGGAAAACACCAGATTAAGATCTAAACTGGCGGATTTAGAAAGTCGAAGCAGACGGCGGAATGTTCGTGTGCTGGGTTTACCGGAATCTATTGAAAGCGGACGTCCCACAGACTTTTTCTCCAACCTGCTGTGCGACATCTTCGGGCGTGACACGCTTCCTTCTCCACCCGAACTGGACCGGGCTCATCGAACCCTCGCTCCGAAACCCGCCTCGGACCAGCGGCCGCGCCCGGTTATCCTGCGAGTGCACCGGGCCCAGGTAAAGGAGCTGCTGATTCGGGAGGCCCGACGCAGGGGCAGGCTTGAATACCAGGGGAAACCGGTGCGGATCGTGGAAGACTACAGCCCAGAAGTCCTCAACCAGCGAGTGGAATATAAGGTCGTGATGTCGGCGCTGTATTCTTTGGGTCTAAAACCTGCTCTGCTTTTTCCTGCTCGACTTCGCGTGACTTTACCTGATGGACACAGAAAGTGGTTGGGCTCTGTGGAGGAGGCGCAGAAGTTCAGTGACACCTTTCAAGCTTCACAGCGCAAGTAATATTTAAACTTTTCTTCTAACTGATGAACAATGTACGGAAGCGTATTGCTGACACCAATGCGCTGTTCCCGCACTGGCTTTGTTTCTGTTTACACTAAACTTTTCTTTACATGAGGTGAGGAACAGATGAGCAGGACTCTGCACATACTCTGATTATCTGAGACTTTTTTAGTTGCAGCTTTTTTTGAACTATTAACATTTTTGAAATGAAACATTTTTCCTTTTCTCGTTTACCTGTTGACTATTTTGAGCTGAATCTTGGGTTAGTCCTGGATTGATTGATAATTAATTTGAGATTGGGATTAATTTAACTTTACGTTTGTATATGTGTGCGTGATTACGTTTTTTTTTTTTTAGGCATTAGGTATTTAGGCACATAAATAATTGAAGTAGGCCTATCCAGGTATAAAAATGGGTGAAATATATAATGTTTTTAATATATTATTTTGAACTATTAACTATTAATCTTGAATTGGTCTTGGACTGATTGAAGATTTAATTTAGGATTAGGATTAATTTAACCTTGTTTATATGTGTATGCGTGACCACACATCTATGTGTGCATTTTTGGCCTTGCATGAGGTGCTTATACATTTTTTTTTCTCTGATGATACTGGAGCACTAGTTTAAAAGTTAGACAGGAGACTTATTTTTAATTTCTATGGAGCTTGCTGCTTCTGTCTGTTGCAGCTGTCCAGGGTGGGAAAGGGAGGGGGTGGGGGGTCCATCACTGCCATTAATTTATATTTTCTTTCACTTTGCCAAGAACTGCACAGCCATCAACACATTAGACTGTATTACCTACCTTTCTTATACAAATTATTAGTAATATGAGTGGTCAGTTGGTGTTGTCAAGCTGGAACGTCAAAGGTTTGAACCACCCCGTCAAGAGAAGGAAGGTGCTTTCTCATTTAAAACAGTTAAAAACAGGCATTGCTTTCCTGCAGGAGACTCACATTAGAAGTGACGATAGCAAACGATTACTGCAAACATGGCACGGGCAGAGTTTCCATTCCTCATTTCGAGCAAAGGCTCGGGGCGTCTCGATCCTCATCAGTCAAGACATTTCATTTGAACCTTTTCAAGTTAACTCAGATAAATATGGTCGTTTTGTGATTGTTTCCGGTAAATTGTACAACACACCAGTAGTGCTAGTTAATGTTTATGCCCCAAATACGGATGATGTTGGTTTCTTTGAGAAATTATTCTCACTGCTCCCGGACCTAAACACATACTCATTGATACTCAGCGGTGACTTGAATTGCTGGTTGGACCCAGTTTTGGACAGATCCTCTACAAACCCTGCCACAGCCAGCAGGTCGTCCCACACTATTCGTGCCTTTCTATCTAAGTATGGCCTGTGCGATGTATGGCGTTTTTTACACCCAGCTGAGAGAGAATATTCTTTTTTTTCTCATGTTCATCACTCGTACTCGAGGATCGATTACTTTTTCATGGACAACAAACTTCTTCCCTCTGTCCGTGGCTGTGACTACCATAGTGAAGTAAACATGAGGGAGACCATATATTGTGTCTTTAAACACATATAGTGCCACCCAGATGTAACTAAAGGATTTTAACAGGGGTCAGTATTAAGCTGACCTCTTTATCCTTAATTAACTTACTTATTCAGATTGAATAGTAAATTCACGGATTCTGTTCTTTTTCAGTTTACCCAATATTTCTGTGATCTCTATGATGGATAAATAAACAGAGCCATTAAGTGACAAAGACGTTAACTTAGTTTGATATGTCAAAGAGACACTACCATTTATTTAAAATGAATCAACTAAATTAACACCATTACACTTGATTGACATGATTTCACTTTCTTTCAAATTAATACGTCAGCACACTTGAATTTAACACAACAGACTTCAATATTGGATGTTAAACATATTTAGTCTGAGGGCTCTTTAACTTAATTAGTTTCCAGCTTAGATTGAGAGGGAAAAGAAATAGGAGGAAAGATTTAAGAAGAATTGG